>JZLH01S0077836.1:6949-24816 GCA_001188425.1 Eucidaris tribuloides | reverse complement strand
ATCAAATACAAATTAGCATTTTGTAATTTGTTTGGCATAATTTTTATACAGTGTTAAAGAACTCCTTTCTTTTGTTTTTGAATCATGAAAATGGAAATTTACCACAAGTTATTTCATTATATTACGGAGCCCTGTTCGGGTCCTGGGGTAAATTATAGACTCAAACCACTGAATGTATTACACTGCCGGTGTATTTTTTCTTGTCACAACTCATCTTTTGCTTTCTTTCTTTTGCTTGGAGAGTGAGAGGGGCCTGTATGAGGGTTTTAAGCAAAGACCAGTGAATGTTCCATTTACATGCTTTTCAAATATTATACTTATATAAAGTTTAGCAAATCTCAGGTGGATAGAGGTTAGTTTTTGTTTCACCTTGTGTAGAGTGCAAGTTGTATTATTTACTCTGGTTTCAAGGAATTAAGGAGAAACCTTTAAAGCCTATTCCGATATGAAAGAGTTGAGTATTTAAAAGTTATGGTATCATGTCTGCTCATGTGAAACGTTTTTATCTATCATCTTGAGCCATAATTATGTAAGTTTTTGCATCTTATTGCCACAATGAGCAACTGCTTCTTGCTCCTAACAGTGAAGTGGAACAGGGAAAAAATACAAAATTATTTAACAAAATAAAATTCTTCAACGTACAGGCATACATTTGTTATCAGTGTAAGTGCCACGTCAGACTTGATTGTGTATAACAGTTATAACTTGTAAAAAAAATCATCTTGTGGAAAGGTCATTTTGATGCATATCTGCTTTATTCCAAACACGATTTGGGTACTTTCATGTAATGCCTGTTTTACAGTTAACAGATACTAAGTTGACTTCAGAATAAACAGCACTTTGAATGCCAAAGTCATGCGTTTTTCGGCATGCGTGATCCTCCTTCATTTCTATAATGCCTTGGCCTTGGCCTTGGGCCTTGAGGTTTCATGCCTTGGCCTTGGCCTCGGGTGTCCATGCCTTGGCCTTGGCCTTGGCCTTGGCCTTGGCCTTGGACATTGAAGCCTTGGCCTGGGCCTTGAGGGTTTGGGCCTTGACTACAACACTGCCTCTAACCCCCCCCCCCCCAACTGCAAAAACCTGAAAAAGTAAAAATTTGCAGATACACCCTTTTGCCATGTGACGGCCGATGTAGCTACATGTACATTATTCATGTTGTCCAAATTTGGGGAAAACAGTATTTTGACAATTTATATGTAATATTGTCAAATTGTTCAAGTTTCACATGATACTGTTCAGACTTGCCACAAAGTGTACTATTAATGTTTACAGTACATTCAGTAGCAGATGAGACCAGCAGCAGTGACACTCAGGCACACTTCTGGAGCAAAATTTTTAGGGGGCTACTTGGGGCTTGACGGGAAAGTGCGATGATGCGAGGGAGAGAAACGACCGGGCGGGGGAGGGTATGGGAGGGGGATGCCCCTTCAACAGTGGGAGCTTTTTGAAAATATGCATAGAAAGGTGTTTGGAAGCATGGTAAATTAAGTTATATTTTATCAAGAGCATTACTGATTTTAGTCATTATTTCAAAGAAATACTTACAACAGTATTTGAGTACTGTAGTCATACTTGTGAGGGAGCGGAGCGACCGAGCGAGGGAGGTGTGGAATACCCCCTCCGATGGTAGCCACTTTTTGAAAATAGGCATGGAAAAGATGCGTTTCTAAGCATAATACATATTTTATAAAGATTATTAGGGATTATAGTCAGAATTTCAAAGAGATGTACACTGTGAGTAGCCATACTTGTGAGGGAGCAAAGCAACTGACTTATGCAGGGTGTAAGAGGATGTGGGAGGGGGATATCTCCCCTCGCACGGTAAGAACTCTTTAAAAGTATGCATGAAAAAGATGTGTTTCTAAGCATAGTGAAATATTTTATCAATATTAATAGGGATTATAGTCAGAATTTCAAAGAAAACTGTAAAGGAAAACTGATGTATGTGGAAAATTGCATTTGAGTATGCATACTTGCGAGGGAGCGAAGCGACCAAGCGGGTTGAGGTGTGGGAGGGATATCCACCTTCCCACGATAAGAACTCTTTGAAAATATGCATGGAAAAGACGCGCTTCTAAGCATAGTAAAAACATTTTATCAATATTATTACGGATTATAGTCAGAAATTCAAAACTATGTACAGGACCGTCAGTACGTGGAAAACATAATGTGAGTAGGCATACTTGCGAGGGAATGAAACGAGCGAGCGGGTTGAGGTGCTGGGGGGGGGGTATCTCCCTCCCACGATAGGAACTTATGAAAATATGCATTGAAACAAGTTCTCTAAGCATAGTAATTACATGCTAAGATTATTCTGGATTATAATCAGAATTTCATAAGAGTACATAGTGAGTAGTCATACTTGCGAGGGAGGAAAGCGACCTAGCGGGAAGGGTGTGGGAGGGGGTATCCCCTCAAGTAGAAACTTTCTGAAATACGCATGGAAAAGGCATACTCCTAAGCAAAGTAAGTAGTATATTTTATCAAGATTATTAGAGAATATAATCAGAATTTCAAAAGATGTACACTGTGAGAAGTCATACTTGAGGGAGCAAAGTGACTGAACGGGAAGGGAGTGAGAGGGGGTATCCCCCATCCCCCAAACTAGCAACTTTCTGAAAATAAGCCTGGAATATATTAAGTACAGTAAATACATATCGCCAGAATGTCAAAAAGATGTACACTGTCAGTAGTCATACTTGCCAGGGAGCGAAGCGACTGAGTGGGGAAGGGTGTCCAGGGTAGGAACTTTTTTGAAAATACACACAGAAAAGAGGTTTTTCAAAGCATTAGTAATACATAATATGTATATTTCAGCAAGATTATTGCAAAAATGTAATTCATGAATTCATAATTGTATGTCATGGTCATTTTTTGCATTCGTCTCAGATTCAAAATGTGTATTTTCTGTATTTTTTTGTGAATTATCACTTTTTTTTTTTACAGATATCACCCTACCAATACCTCCAATGTCTTAAATATGCTAATATTTGAACTCAGCAACCTCAAAAACATATAAAAGGACATGTTACACATCACTTTTATGCACTTTGCTGCAAAAATATGGCCAAAAAGCCATTTTTCCGCCATTTTATTCGAAAAAAATGGCAGGAACCAATATAAGACTTAATCGTGGGTCAAAATAATTGTCGGATTTGTGATCAGCAGCCAAAATAGCCATAGAATCCACTTGTTTTAAAAAAAAATTGTCATTTGCCCACCCCTAATATTGCCTCTGCTATCGCTGGTTCGAATTAAGTTATAGAGGTAATCCTGCGAGTGAGTAGTTTTGAAAGCGAAAGTAATTCCTCTCGGGCAAAGGGGAGAAGCTGGCTCGAAAACTCATTCCGTCGTGCATTCGGGTTTAGTGTAATTCAGTATAGTTTGTAGATGTAATGGCTAAATTTGACTGATGCAGATAAGCAAGCTTACATAAAAATATTTTAAAAAAAGTCATTTCAACCATTTGAGCACTGTGACGGGTAAAGCATTTTGGGTTAACAACAAACATTCTTGCTTGAATTAGAAAAAAAAAATATGCCACATATGCATCTATGTTCCAAAACATTTCAACGATGATAATCAAAGCAATCCTACAACCACTAGATATCGCTCTTCAAAGATTTAGAAAATGGTCTGCAAGAGTATAATTTCTCTATAAGCGGTTAAATCTCTGATCACCTCATTATACTTATAGCTGCGTGCATGCTTTGTGGAATACTTAGCAAAGTGCTGAGTTGAACGTGGCATCTCTGCCACGATTTATAATGTAAGACTACTCGAACTTTCACATTGTTGCATAATCCTATGCTGCCACTTTGAATAAACGAACGGAACTATATAGATTATGCAGTTTTCAGTAAGTTTTGAATTTAAAAAAGTTTGATTAAAGTAAGGAGTTGCATTTACACTTATTAATCCATTTCAAAGGGTGATTTAAGACCAATGTCTGACTGGATTCGCCCAAGTTTCCCGGGTTTTTTTCCTTCATTTTTTTGGTTGGCCGGCCGATGGGTGGGGGGGGGGGCACGGTTCCCACCCCGTATCCCCATAGTTACGCCACTGAGCACTAGTTTGTGACTTTGGTACATATGCAAAGTTAGAACCAGACACCATCGAAACACACTGTGTTGATACAACGAGCCTGCCTAGTCACGCAGTCGGGAAGATTTTTTATGGGTACCCCCCCCCCTATACCCCTGATAAAATCCACGGGCGCTGAAGTACCCACAACATCCCCAATCCACATGAACTTTTAGGTCGTTGATTTTTGTTTTTTTTGTGTGTTGATTCATTCAGCCGGTACCAACTTCTCTAAATTGACACAGGCCCTGCAGTGTGCTCCTTTTCACTTTGATTGATTGGTTGTGTTTTTTTACCCGCTCGGCGCTCAATTTGCCTGAGTGAATTTGGTCATATGCGCTTTTCTATACATAGTCAAACAAAGCGCACAATGATGATGATGTGTATTGTTGTATCTCTCTATAACATAAAACCAGAAGAAAGAATGATCATGATGATGATGATAATACTAATAATAATTAATAACTCTAATTGCAAATTTAAGACGAATTCTTTTGTCCTCTGCCTAATGTTTCGATTCCCCTTAAAGCCACTGGCTAACATTAACCACAGTTAAAAAAAAAACGTGAAATACATAATAATCCCCGCTCCAAGTGTTTTTGATAAGGTGTACAAATGAAGCCCTGAAAAAACGGTATTTCAAAACGATGATTTAGTGCTTTAAAAAAAAAGTGAAAATCTACAAGCTTTCAAATTGACCGGATTCACCTGCCCATTTCCTCCCATAGACTTATTGTGTGCAGATCTAGGCTTTTTCATCCCTCACCGGAGAAAAGTTGATTATTCATGCATACCTCGCCATTGGCATCAAAACTTTCCAAATTTTTGTATTTTAGGGTGTTAATTTGTCAATTTGAACACTACTATATAGCTCAGATATCAAAGTTTGACATGTTTTTTTTTAAATTGGAGCTCCACAATGATAGCCTATCACTTAAACGCTCGCTTTTTTCGCCTTAACGTTCTCCTCCCTTTTGTTTGGATTCCCCATATGATGGTTTTTGATGTTATAATATCAATACCAAGAACAATACTAATATTAATAATAATAATAATACAAATGATAATTACAATAACAGTAAAAATAATGATAACAATAATCAGAAGAAGTAGAAGATGAAGATAATGAAAAATAATAAAATATATTAACTACGGAATTGATTCCAGTAAAATAAATATTTTAAGAACTGCCAATGCCATGGGAAAGGAATTAATTCCAGGAAAAACAATAAAGATAACTCTGCACATTTACTCCCAGTGTCCTTCATGAAACTTGCACTCTAGAAGCACGTTTTGCATATCTTGAGCAGACTTTCATGTTAAAGCTCTCAACAGCATTCACTGTACACTCAATAAACACACTAAAATGTAAAGAGGCACACCAGGTGTAATTTGTAGGGAAGGGTGCAGAGCCATTACCGCGGCGGCGTTCAAGCAAATTTGCACCCCTCATTGCTATGCGATCGCCCCACTGCAAGGGCGGGTGCAAGTTTGCACCTTTTAGGTGTACCTTTTTACCCAAAAGGTGCAAGTTTGCACCTTAAAAGTTGAAATTAATACACCTTTAACACAATTTAATCAGGTGCAAATGAGTACCTTTATGCTTGGCGTGATGACCTAATGGTAAGAGTGTCCGCTCTACGTCCGGAAGGTTGCGGTCAGGTCACACGGAAGAGTTTTTTTTTTAAATGGGTGCTTTCTGCTCTGCATTGAAGAAGCTATCCTGGGTAAATAAGACATTATTATCGTTATGGTGCAAGCCGACACCTTTTACGTGCAAATTTGCACCTTTCTGAAACATGTTAAGACGTACCTTAAAAAGTGGTCCAGGGTGACATTGGGCTGCAGCTTTCAAAGTGCAAAATTTAACCTACTATTCTTAGTAGTTTTAAAGTAAGATTATGGATCACCAATATATAGGAACGATGCATTTGTCCATAAAGATTTCAGCCAAGTCTACGTAAGCTAGAGGAAAGATGATCAAGTAGTTTTCTTAATACTGATTATGATATTATTACAAACTACTGTAGCGTTGAAATAAACTGCTTACGTCTATCACAAAATAATAGAAAAACAAAATACAAGATGACGCAAACTTTACTGGCAGTCAAATTGTAGCATATCAGCCTGTATCAATCGTGTCTGGTTCTAACTGTGCACATGTACCAAATAGTGGCGGTCTTGATACATTGACACAACAACTTCTCCCCTTTAACCTTTGGGGATACAATTTTACACTCGTACCATTTTACGGACGACGGAGTGGTTACGTCTATCAGGTCATAGCTGGTGGAGACGTCACTTTGGTGACGATAAACGGGGTTGAACAGACTTTACAGATGGGTGAATATCACGAAGGAGATGTCTCTGAAGACATTGCTACTTTCATATTGGCAAGCAAACCAGTGCAGGTAATGCAGTATCAGGAAGGTTATTATTCAGATAATACTGGCAATCCGTCTTTGACCATGGTACCATCGTTAAATCATTACACAAACAAAGTTACTCTCTACATGACTGACATGACTTCCGTAAATCTAGGTCGGTATTACATCCAAGTCATTGTACCCTGTCGATATGCTGATGATGTCGTAGTAACGAGACAGTCATCAACATCTCCATACGACGAGGGTGCTGACCACCGGGATACTACAACTACGACGTGTGAAATTACGTACAATGTACCTAAAGGGTTTGCCTACACGGTTACCAACAGGCACCAATCGGCGCTCTTCTCTGTCATTGTCTACGGAATTGGTTCATCTGGCTATAGCATTTCAATTGCTTATGTTGGAGGCATTCGACTGGCTTGTAAGTAATTCCAAAGGATGATATTGTTTATAATTTATTACATGTTATTACATGTTATGTCCATAAAAAATCCAAATCACCCACTCCTTTGTGTGTGGAATAGATATTGGTATATTCACAACGTAAAAGAAAGAAACAAACAAAAAACATGTGACTGTAATTTTTAACTTTCGAGAACAAAATGTCACTCTTTTTACACAACTTAATGTTTAAATTGAAAATATAAAGGAAAGGTACATTTATATTATTTGCAATCAAAATGTATAGAAGGTACATTTCTATCTAATTATGGCATCGGCAATGGTAATTCTGTACGATTCCCGTGCATTTTCATAATTAAACTCTAATTAATAAACCTCCGCTTTTATTGTCTTACAAATATTTTATAAGTATTTGGTAGAATATCATAAGTGTGTTCCCTCTATTTGCAAACAAAATCAATTCAGACGGTGAAAGATACGCAAAAGTGAAAGTAAACAGTGTATTTTGGGGAAAATGTATCACTCAATACACACATTTTTAATATTGATTCTTATTATGAAACGCGCGTTTGATGACAAGAACATCTAAACTATTATAAGTTAGATTCATGAGTGATACAGAGAGATGTCGTAAACCGCATCAAATCCGGTAATTTAGTTCGTCCATGCCTATTTTGAATGATGGAGTGAACTACACCTAGCAAATAATGCAGACATTTTATATAGAAGGGATACCAAACGTGATTTTTCTTTATAACCGTTCAGAATAAAAAATATGTGTATTTATTTGACGAAATGAAAATAGATGTGGATAATATCATCCGTTATTGTTGTTTCAAATGTATAGCAAATGCGCTTTGAATTTTCTTTCTTGTTGGTTTGATATTACTATTTACAGTGCCAGCCCCGGGAATCTTGGTTATCACCCCGCATTTTGCCTGTAAAAGGCTTAGGTAGGTGCCATACATTATACAGTGTGTCCCATAAAAAAGGAAACCGGATTTCATGGCAAATAATAATAATGAATGATTTCTTCAATGAATTATAGGTATGATTTAAAAGCTCTGTTCCTTTTCTTTCATTTTGATATATAACTTATAATTCACCGTTCACGCATTATTTCATCCTTGACGAGAACCTCATGTCTGCCATGTTTAATCCGATCATTTAATTACAAGATATTCACCAAAATTTATGTAAATGCCTTCATAGCAAGTATTCAAATACAACTGCAAGCAAAGATTGTAGAAATGAAATAAACTTCATCCAAATAAACAGAGGAACAATTTATTGTTGATTTGGGCACCCTGAAAAATTTTAGAATTAATTTATTTAGTTATTAATTTATTTATTTATTTATTAATTACAGATTCTGACAAAAAATAAATGATGATTTTGATCGTGGTTAACCCACTGCCCTGAAAAGAAAAAGAAAACATAATACATTAATAAATAAGATAAATACACGCTTATCATTAAAATCGAAGATTCCATCGAAATCCAGGATGATATAATTTTGATTAAACGAATAGCTTTTTATAAACCCGCACCATGTAGTTAAGTCAATTGTGAGCGGTCTTTACTAATGAGATCTGCAGAACAAAATTTTACACGGACAATTTTAACGAAAATATTGGACAATCTGAGTATCACCACCAGACACGATTGATACAGGCTGAGATGCTACAATATATACGACTTCCAGTAAAGTTGTGTCTTCAACTGACAGAAGAGCCGACACGTAGTTTTCTAAGCCAATCCTTACTTCACTACCTGCCTCATAGGTAACACCGCCATAATGTAATTATTGTCTTGGGATAAACTACGACATAGGTGGATTGCCTATCAGCAGATATAAGAACAAATCCCGGATAACCATCAACATTATATCGTACAACAGAAAAGTATTCTAGACCGAGGTAATCGACTGGAATTGCGGCATATGAATCCATCGTGCCTACGGGATTTGCATTCCTAGCCACGACCTTCACGGGTACATCTGATACCATCCGCACATTCACTTGCAATAGCTTTATCTGAAATGTTAGCTATTGTTGAAGTCGTCTTGGAGCTGTTATAGAAGTACTTGTCAGGTAGCCTTGGCACATCAACTTCGATCCTGGTTGATTGCGAGATGACATCCCATTAAACCTCTTTTGGCAGCTGTGAATACTGTAGTAATCGCTTTGCTGTCAGCATCAAAATTGCGATAGGATGCAAACAAAACTCATGTTCCCTTTACTCGCTACACTCGACCACTGTCACTACCGCTAACTCGCTGATGTCGACGAGAGTCGACGGTTCTCATGAAAAAAGGGAAAAGTGCCCACTTATTTGTATAATAATGATATATTTCCTGTTCCTTCATCCATTCACAACTCTTCCCCAGTACTAACAATTCATTATTTTCTGTCGAGTACAGAGTCACCCATGCATGAAAGAACCCGTATAACTGCATTGTTTATTGGGGGATCTTAAATAATTCAGCGATCTAGGTATTCTTAATACACATGGCTTAGTGAATATCTGTATATTTGTGAATATGCACACCTTATCTCAAGCAAAATGTGATTTTCGATTGCAAATAATACGTCAATAGCCGCATGGCATGCTGTTCTCAATCTAGGAAGATTGACGAACAATCTACCACGAAAATCTAAACACTATTGATACAGTTTAGTGATTACATATGAAGAGTTCTTTTCCAAAAGGTACTACATCCATAAATTCAAGTTCTGAGAAAAATGTGATATTTTAATAGACATAGTTAGCAATGTCAGTTTGCAATAATATTTTCCCTGATTGTATTACTGTATGATACAAAAGTAACACCACTCTTTAAAAAAATCTAAGTCCACAGATTTATTTATTTTAAATTAATCATTTTTTTCATTTTCGTGGATGTAGTACCTTTTGGAACAGTAATTTTCCTTGACTGTATTTTATAATGCATTAATTCAATCAAGTAGGGGCATCAAAAGACGCATACACATGCACACACAGCACACGCAGATCTGCACAATGCCCACACAGACACTCTCAAGCACGCACACATTTATGTCAAAATATCCATTTTGACCAAAAAAGGATGTAGTACCTTTTGGAAACGAGCTCTGCATATGACTGTAGTGTTTTATTTTCATTTACTTACCGAGAAGTACTATGGAAAACCTGTTTTGAATGTAGCAGTTTAACATAATTTCGCCCAAACCACCCGCTTGGGGAATTGGTTTAGATTACTTGAAAGGAGTCAAAACGATATTTTTGAAATTTTCGCAAATTACAATACAAGTAAAACGAAAAGAAAATTTGTATGTACAATATTTCTTACACAACATTGCACTTATTAAAGTCATTGTATTCGAAAATTAAGTATCCATATGTCTACTTGGCTACTACCCCCCCCCCCATGCACTTCGGACACATTTCTCCGCCCGTGATGAGAAAATGTTACTAAAGCTTCAGGCCATGTATATTCGACATGACTTTTGGACAGGAATTATACTTACCCCGTATATATGTAGATAGCACTCAAAAAATCAACTCTGAGATACATGATTCCCCATGCTTCCAGTGTCTCTGAGAAGGTCTAGATATGAGGCATTTCAATTTCAAAATCATTATTATGCTCTGTTAAAAAGTGAAAAACACTAAGCGACCATTTCTGTTTTCCCATATACGAGTAGATTGTCGTGAGGTAGAATTTGTGTCCACTAACAATAATTCATAATAATTATTTTTGTCTGTACATATTTTACCAGGGACATCATAAATTTTTGACGTTTTGTGTTCTACCGTGTTTATTTGTCCATCCAAACACTGATAGACAGCAAACTTTGACATTTCTTCTTTAAGGGATTTCAAAAATGTTATACATGACCTTCTTTCAATTATCTGTCAGTCACAAAAAATCATGTTAACTTTTCGTACGTCTGCAAGCATGTTGAATCAATTAGAATATTTTTTTTCTCATGAGTGAGACATCTATCAAAATACAATGAATTAAATCGACAATTATCCTTCTACACGTTAAATGTTACAAAATGGTTAAATCAAACTACCTCAACATTTTGTTAAGGCCCCGCCAAGTTTTATTTCCTATCTTACGATCTGGTCATTCATACTATAATTCATAATGAATTTTGTACCCTATAAATACAAAACAATTGAACAGGATTAAAATTTGAGTTCTTAAGAATTTACATTCAAGTTCGAGGGCATTCTGTACCTTTCACACTTTAAGGTGTGTCTACGTGGATCAACCTAATTTCCTGATTTTCATCGTATTGTCGTCCCACAAACAGAAAAAAACATATTACCAAAAATTACTTGATGGCCATTCGGTTAAATAGAGCTGTTCATTTCTTCTAACTGCTTACAATGAGTGCTTGTTTCGTCCATACATGCCCCGATAATGTCTGGGAATACAACGGTCAATCCCGCAACGACGAGGAATTACCAATAACAGGTTATAGCCAACAAAAAGAACGCTACAAGTTGGCTCTTCTGTCGGTTGATGACACAAACTTTACTGGAAGTTGTATTGAAGCATCTCAGCCTGTATCAATCGTGTCTGGCTGTGACTGCTTAAATATAGGGGGTAGTGGCAGTTGTGATACATTAATCGAACAGCTACTTCCGTTCAACCTTTGAGGATATAACTTTACAATCGTACCACTTTACGGACGACGAAGTGGATATGTATTTCAGGTCATAGCTGGTCAAAATGGCACTACAGTGACGATTAACGGCGTTGAACAGAGATTGGATATGGGTGAATATCACGAAGGGGACGTCTCTCAAGACACAATTACTTTGATATTAGCTAGTAGACCTGTACAGGTGATGCAATATCAAAAGGGCTATTCCACAGATAGTTCTGGTGACCCGACTTTGAATTTGATTCCATCGATACGTCGATACACAAACAAGGTTATCCTCTACATGACTGATATGGCTTCAGCAAGACTTAGCACTTATTACATTCAAGTGACTGTACCCTGTCAATATGCTGACGATGTCGTAGTTACGAGACAGTCATCAACATCTCCATCCAAGGAAGGTGCTAATCACCGAGATACTACCACCACAACGTGCGGAGTCAGTTACCAAGTGAAAAAAAGGATACGCATACACGGTTACCAACAGAGACCAATCAGCTCTCTTCTATGTCATGATATATAGAACTGGCTACACCACTTCTACTGCCTACGTCGGAGGCTTACAACTGGCTAGTAAGTTACTTTAACGCAAGTAATTATTTATAAGTTAGATCATTACATGTAAGAAACATAAATTGGTTCATAAGATCAACGTTTAAAATAAAAATCTGTCACAAATTTGGAAAATGTGTGTGTCGTTCAAACCGTGAAACAGTTGAAGTAAACAGATAGTTTGAGAAAAATGTATTACTCAAAAAATATAATTTTAAGATTTTTTTCGGGTTGGGGAGATAGAATGTACAATTGAGGACTAAAAAATCAAGTCTGCTTGAGTGATACAAAAAGACGCAACGTGCATTAAAATAGATTAAGTTTAAAGTAAAATGCAACTATTTGTGTTGAAGAAGGGATACCAGCAGGGAGTTCGTTTTGGTACGCATTTCGTACCAGAGCGTGATATCCACCATCCGAAAATAGAATATCGGCGTAGGGACTGGGTGACCCCCTCCGCCTTCCAACAGGATCTTACTGTACGCCACTATAAGGTTCATTTAAAAATAATTTAAGTACGAAGTTTTCCTAATGACTCCGAAAACATAGCGATACTATATTTCAAGTTAGTCCACACGTGAGTGACACTGCAAAGTCATTCTGTAATATTATTTTATAATACTTTTTTAGGTGGGTGTTGTGTACACAAGCAATGTTAAAACGATTTTCATTGAACACGACGTCATGAAGTTGCTTTTTACATTTAAAAACTACACGGCCGTAATGCCGGTTTGATTACCAGACGTGATTCGTCGAACAGCATGGGCAAAGTGAATGCTTGCTCCAAAGCTCATCACATCACAAACCCAAACCTGTGAAGTTACGCCAGTTGTCACGGATGCAAATCAGATCAGCAGAGGGTGTATTCCTTGAAGAAGGGGGAAAGTTTACCAAGAATATATCATTACAACCAATACCACCGACATTCGCTCAGCCAGAACCCGACATGATCGATACAGGCTAATATGCTACAATACAACTCCCAGTAAAGGCCGTATCCTCAACTGACAGAAAAGCTGACTCGTAGCTCCCTAAGCCTATCCTTAACTCACTACTTGCCAGATACGTCACACTGCCATATATAACTGCTGTATTGCGATAAACCAGGACACGGGTGGATTGGCTGGTGGCAGATATAAGAACATGTCCCGGAAAACCATTAGCATTATATCGTACAACAGCAAAGTATTCTAGTCCAAGATAGTCGACTGGAATCACTGCATATGAATCCATTGTATTGCCTCCAGCGGGAAGTGCATTTCTGGCCACGACCTTCACGTGCTGTTCCGATAATACCTGCACAGTTCGTTAGAACTGCTGTGAAAGAGTAGCTATCGTTGAGGCAGTATCGAAATCGTTATAAAGTACTTTTCCGGTACTAGTGGCACGTCAACTTCGATGCTGGTTCCTAGTAAAGGTTGCGAAATGACAGCCTATGTACAGCCTTCGGCAGCCGTGAAAATCGTGATACTCGCTTGTTTGCGAGCATTCCAATTACGGTAGAATCCAAAGACTTTTTTCCTGTAGATCTATCTACCAATATAGGTTGCTCCGATTCTCCTTTAGATTATGTACTTATTAAGGGCAAAAATAAAGGAGAGCTACCGTTTACGCAAAACAAAATGAATAAATGATTTTTTTTTAAGAGGTAAGCTACTAAAGTATGGGTACCTCTATTAGGGGAGCAGATAACTGCATATTTTGGGTCGAATCGTTCAAATTGTGATAAAAGCACCAAATTTTGCATGGATATTCCTTGAGGACTGTCCTATCAAAAAATAACGCGGGCCACGTGAAATTTCAAAAATGGTGGATTATGGGGGGGGGGCCATTTGTCAAAATGGCCGCCATGTGCGACCTATATTGAGCAGTTTCGAAAATGATTTTGAATAGAACCTCCTATAACCACGAGTTTTGTATCATTTTAAAAACATTGGAATTTTCTACAAGATGATACCACACTTGATTGGATTGTCCTAAATTCGACAGCACTTTAAGGCCAAAATGTGAATTTTTAACGCTTTTTTCAAAAATTGATATCTTAGTGAATATATGAAGAGTTTAATTCCAAAAGGCGCTAAATCCACTCTCGTCACTTCTGAGTAGATCTCCCTTTTTTATTTCTCCCTTTTCCCTTGAGCCATGTACTTTGATATTGTTATATATGTTAAAGGTACCACCCTGGACCAACATTTTATGACTAGAAGAAATCTGCCGATTATACCTGATTTTTAATATTTTTAAAAAAAAATATTTTTTCATGGATTTAGCGCCATTTGGAATTAAACATGGATTTAGCACCTTTTGGAATTAAACTCGCACACCAAATTCTACACAACCATTATTGCATCAGCATTTACTTTCACAAGTATTCACTGAAGGTGATTAATTCTTCCGCCCCAGTTTATTGTTGACTTATTACGATAATATGCTGTTACCGTGGCAATGTAATTTCCCCCCAAAAGAAAAAAATAATTTGATCCACAAGAGTTTTACCTGATTTATTGCCATAATATGGCGTTACCATGACAACGCAGTTTCTGATACATGTTAAAAATGTGTATTAAACATCTTAAACCCAAGACCAATGTGTGTACCAAATTCCATGAGCACTGGTCTAAAACTGGTTGAGTAGTTTGAATCGCAATATTTGTACCTGATTTTTTGCAGTAATATGCAGTTACCATGGCAACATAGTTTACGACACAAGTGAAAAATATCTCGTGTGCATCTTCAACCCAAGACCAATGCGTGCCCCAAATTTCATGACCATTAGTCAAAAACTAAAGAAATAGTTCGATCTGCAATATTTGCAACGGACCGACAGACCGACTGCATTATGCTTGGAAACAAAAGCCTAGCCAGAGGTGTTTGTAATATACTGCAGTCTGATTGGTCAATTGGATTTAGCACCTTTTGGAACGAAACTGATTTGGATTTAGCGCCTTTTGGAATGAAACATGATTTTGCACCTAAAATTTGTTCATCTTCCTGCTGGAATTTTTCAATGAGATATAGTGCATATTGTTCCCATGTATGAAATCAATATTTTAAACACAAAAAAAATTCAGTTTTGAAAAAAATATGGATTTAGCGCCTTTTGGAATCAAGCTCTTCATATATTTTACTCTTTTTCAAAACATTTTGTCAGGAAGACATCGAAACTTTGCGTAAAACAGCCCCAATATATGGTCAATATTGTATCGAATTGGCACATTCACTGCATTTTCTAAAATGTGGTATTGCTTCAAATTTAACACCTTAGTATCAGCTAAAACAGCATGTTGTACGCTACATCACGCTTGGGAGTCTCCCGTAGCGAAAACTGGTTCCTTTCTCATAGCTCGCGGTAGCCTTTGTTTTGAACCGCTGTTTGATCCAAGACACAAATTTTATGGAATGTGAAATTTATGAACATAAAAGCATTAATTTGTATTACCTTTCAACGTAAAACGTCCGTTGAGGTGTCTTCATATGCTGCATAGATAACTTACTGATACATTTACTGTCCGGCAAATCTGGGTTGCTAATTTACGTGACTTTGGCTTGGTTAACGGGCATGTGTGGCCGTGCGTGTTAATTCAAGCGTTGATAACAATGGAGCGCGGGTACATGAGCATGATAAGGGCAAAGATGTCCTGTGTTGTGAAGTGGGACGGCCTAGCAACAATTGTCGCGGTCTGGGGTGGTGTAACATCTTTGGCGCTAAACTGCCCCATAGTTCTATGGGTTACCTAAATGGCAACCTATTGAGCAATTTGAAGATTTTGTTTGAATGGAACCTGCTCTTACCATGTGTGTGGTATCATAGCTTTATTAACGAAAATTAAATTCTTGACAACATGATACAAAATCTAGTTAGTGTAAGTTTCATACCAGTTTGAACCAAGAAATTTGCACTTTGTCCATTTCTCCTGAATGTGAATTTTCTTTTAAAATAGCCGCCTATGGGTAATTTACCAGATTTACAGAAAACATGTGAATATGACATCAAAACTTTTCAAACGACCGCAGATCTATATCTTAATGATTTTGTGAACATGCTACAATCATTCCGCTATTATTTTAAAAAGGCATCATGTTCCATAACTTAAGAGCGTAGGCCTAGGGTAAGCCAAAACAACATTTTATACGTAGGCACATGCAAGTACTATTGCATCTGGAGCCTGGACAGCAACCCCACAAGAAGAAAGTAATAAATGAAGATAAATAAATAAATAAATAAACAGTTAAATTAATACATACATACACACATACATACATACACACATACATACATACATACATACATACATACATATAAAGAAAGATATAATGAATTCATTAATTAATAATGAAAGAAATAAAAAATGGAATAAACAAATATAACACAAGATGTAATTCATTTTTTACATCACCGATACTCGAAAGTTAGCCATAAACAGGGTGGCCTACAAAGAATGCTACGAGTATGATCACTAATTTCTTCACCATTATCGGCAAAATGTCACTAATTTGTATTTCCTTTATTAGAACATTCTTTTTCCAATAAAATGATACCAAGATCACTGATTTTGAGTAAGGCGTTTTCATTCTAGGGCAATTTTTCGGAGGCAATGCAATTTCCCGAATTTGCCGATTTTTCAACAGCTGTGGTCATTGGAACGCCGAGATATTCTGGCGTCTCAGCTTGCCATACCGGACAAACCACAATGACATAAGGGCTGGAATGCCCTTGCTTTCATAAGGAAGACGATGCGAGCTATGTCTCCATTGTCATCGCGGTTTGTCCGGTATGGCAAGCTGAGACGCCAGAATATCTCGGAGTTCCGATGACCCGTCGCTGTTGAAAAATTGGTAAATTTGGGAAATTGCATTGCCTCCGGAAAATGACGCTAGACTCAAAACGACTTACTAAAAATCAATTATCTTGGTATCATTGTATTGGAAAAAAAAATGTTCTGACCAACGAAATAAAAATTAATTATATTTTGCCGATAATGGTGAAGAAATTAGCGATCATATTCGTAGCATTCTTTCTGGGCCACCCTGTATAGTGGTTTGGGATGTACATGTTGCTTGTGTTATGGTTATAGGCGAGACTTGTTGTTTGAAAAGTCCAACACATCCACTGGAAGACTCCTTGCACTATGCCTCGTGACTTATATCTCCAAGAAGTTGCAATTTCACAGCATCAGCCACAACCCGGTAAACCGTGTTGGATCATGGGCTTGAGGGAAGCACACAAAATGTCTGTGTGTGACGAGGAACATGTATGTTTTTTTTCACATCTTATGTGTACAAAATGTGCCTCGAGATGTAAAGAGAGTACATTTCTAGCACAACCAGGGCACAGTAGTGCAGTGGCGTACCATGGGTCAACTTATGGGGGGGGGGGAGGTGGCATCCAATCACACATTCAAAATTAGATTTTTAGATGGTGGATTTTTAACCGCCTGCGTAAACAACAAGCAATCAGTAGGTCTTTTGAAATCGTGAGGGTATGTTTGGCAACTTTTTGTATCAAAATGTTACAAAATCGCCATTTTCATATATGTAACCTGTCACCACGATACCCTGATAAAGTCACACATCGTATGAAACTTAAAAATGGAAAGAAAAATACTTTCGGTAAAAATATGTACATTTTTTGCCACCACCATTTTCACTTTCAGTGGACCTAAATACTGGAATTCTCTGCCATCGAGTATTAAAGACACACAAAGTTATGTCAGTTTCAAAAGCAGACTTAAGAAATTTCTTATTAGTGCATACAATGCTGAATAACGCTGACTCGACA
>JZLH01S0077823.1:20592-37279 GCA_001188425.1 Eucidaris tribuloides | reverse complement strand
CGTTCATCGAAGAATCATCAAATACATGAACATTGTGTAGTGAACATTTATACAATGTTTTCCGTAGATTAACTGTTTAAAAAAAAAGAAAGAGAAACAAAGAGGCATGTACAAACAAGCCCGGTACTACCTTCAAGAAAGGGGGGGGATTGAATATGGTCATTACACGCTCCCACGTAGTAGACCTACTGCATAAAAGGCGGTTATAGAATTGATGTTGTTTTTTTCAATGCTGCTCTACCATATCTGCATACACTGAGTAGGAAAAAAGAAAAAACATGGCGGGAAAAAATTGCCATCGTATTTAGGTCATGTATACCAAACCAGAGCTCCAGCTAATGGGCAAAATTACGCTTGACCAGCACCTCTGTGACTTGACAGCAATTCAAATGCCCAGGCAGGCATATAATCACCCTGTGTTGGTGTGGAGAGTGTGTGTAATGTGATTAGATTCCATGGAATTCGGATTTTACTTCTTTTGTTAATCTTTTTTTTTTAGTTTGTTTGAATATAAAAAATAAATAAATTCAGCGGCTCCAAATTCTGTTGCGGCTATGTGGGTGAAAGAACAAAAAAAAAAAAAAAAAAAAAAAAAAAAAAATCATGTTGTTTTTTTTTTATTGGCCTTATCGAATAGGAGAAGAGACTTTGTGTAGAAGTAAATTTATTTGTAGTTGGTAAGAGATGTTGTAATTCTAATTTGGATGGAAAGTTTGAGTAAATATTCTGAGAAAATTACTCTTTTGTGAGGGGAACTTGCGTGAGTATATGTGTATTTTGTGTAGCCTTTTTAGTGTCTGCATGTGTGTGTGTGCATGTGTGGGGTGGGGGGGGCGGTTTAAAAGGGTCCTATAAAGATTATTTTTCAACATTAACATGATCATATAACACTTGCCTTTAGATTACAATTCTATTTGTTCTGACTTTGACCTGCAATATATGGAGGGAGTCTTTACTATAATACTCGGCACATGATTAAACCACACAATCCTGGCTGTCTTTTTTTATTCAGTAAGCCACTCACCATGGGACCTGAGGAGGAGTGAGGGTTACACTCGGGGTTGTTGCTTTAAAGGAGAGTTACTACTAAATACGCAGGTGATGTCTAGTTTTTCAACATTAAATGTTTTCTACAGTGTTATGCTCTAAAAAATGTGCTGTGATGACTTTGATCTTGTGAGTTATGCGGGGGGGGGTGTCTGGGGAAAGTTACAGGAGCATTCCTGTCCAGGAGAAAGTTTTTTGATATTTTTAAAAGGCAGAAAAGTCAATCGGCTAACACATCATTAAATTTGGAGTGAAGATTGGGACAATTTGAATGTATTATTATTTTTTTTAAATTCTTAACAAGCATTTACCAAATTGGTAACTACATGGAATGTCAAGTTAATGTAACACATTTTGCCAATTTTGTGATTGCTCTTTTGAAATTTTTCAAAATTACATCTTTTTCTTTATGTCTTGATTATTTTTCTTTTATAGGTTTGACTTCTGGATTTAGGTGTCTTTTCGTTCATATTTATAGGAACTGGAATTTTGCTTCTAACATTGAACTACGTTGCCTATCAGTATCCGCCCATTAAATTCAATAATTTTTAGTCACTTTTGGTTTTTCATTTGAGTATAGAAATTAGAGGGTATTAGTTTTTAGTGGGATTGAGTGTGCTTGAAGAGAGTTGTGAAAGGTCTCAAGATTTAGGATTAGATTTTAATTTTATATCAAGGTGTCCTAGAAGCTTCATTCCTCGTAGCCAACAGTCTAGTTAGTATGCTACTGGGTATATTTAATGCTAATGTAATTAATTGTAGAGATATTATTAATCGTAATTATATGCGGGTGATTGTTATTAAAAAAAAAAAAAATGGTAAATGAATAGAGATCAGACAGGTGTAATATATTAACTTTAAACGTTTTGTTGTTATGTTTGCATGATTTGGATGTTTGTTGGACAATGGCCATGGAATGACTACATTTCGCCGGTCTTAGACTCCATACTTGTTTGTTACATTGGTCTGTGATGTTCATTTTTATGTATATCTTTTTTTTCAGAGTTCCCTTTCATTTTGTAGATATTCAAGGCCTGGGATGAAACTTTCTCTATAATTGATCAACTCTGGTCCGCGGATCACCCCAGCATGGTAAAGATGACTTAGTCCTTCTCTTAAGTATCGCACTATGGTATGCATACGTATTTCTTAACTCGGAATCTGGGTCAGTGTTGCTCCTTATGTGACACTAGATAGTCATTGTGTAAATCTGCTTATCATACACTGTGTGTTTTAACATAGTATGGTTTACTAATTTGTATTATCGACATTTATGTTCGTTTCGATGGGCAATCACTCTGTTAGATGTTTTGGTCCTGTAATTTCCCTAACACTGAGTGCTTGCTCCAAGAAATTCCTATTGGGCACTTCTAATTGTTGCTTTGACGGGTAATTATTTTTGCTATATAACTAGCAGCTAGAATATTAGTGTGAACTGTAGCTAGTTTTTATTATACAACATGTTCTTTTTATGTAGTGTCATGCAATTTAGAATGCCCTGGCCTTTTAAGAGATGATCTAGAGGGAAGTCATAGTAGTTCGCACCTTCGTTAGATATATTGTTTGAGGTAATTTTTCTTTGCATACCAACTTGTTTTAGTAGTCACACTGTTAAGTTCAAGTGTGAGTTGGGAATATAGTTTATTATAATCGTGTCTTGGCTTTGGTAATAGGTGTCTCGTTGAGATAGTATTTCGTTTTGAATAAATATTTAAATAATCTGGGACAGTTTGGAATTTTCTATTTTTCTTTTTTGCACCATCTATAGACAATGGTTGTTCACGCATTTTACCACCTATCTTAGTCATTAGACCAAGAGTGGTCGTAACAAAATATATTGAGGGTGTATGAACATTACATGTAAATAATAAATTAGTTGTTTTGATTTTAGGTCGCAGTAAATAATGAATGTTATTTTTTCAGTTTTTTTGACTAGAACTTTGCTAAATATTTCTTCATATTTTTGTAAGGAATCGATCTAAAAGCCTCGTTGTTTGCCCGGCACAAAAATTATAGGCCATTTATCGGAAACATGTTCTTTCATTAGTGATAGCAACATTCTAGAGTTCGAGCAGAGATAGCGCTATATTGAAATCATTTGGTTCCTGGTGAGTCTTTTCGATATCGGAGTTGTAGTCATTGTTTTTTTTGTCGTTTTATATATTGTGTATTATTGACCTCTCTTTGGAACGTACATGGAAATGCGAAAAATTTCAGATGGCGGCCATTTTGAAAAATAAAAATAAAAATAAAAAGCCCCTCTTTTTCATTTTTTTCAAAAACTCGGACGAGAAACATATATTTTTTTTTACTTGGCCTAACTGGTCACAGATATGGATATAAATCACACTTTGGAATGAAAGGGTGATTTTACCACTGTATTCTGAATGTGTAAATAAGTTGAGAACAATGTACAAATTGTCCATTTATAGTACAGAGGCAGAAAAGAGAATAGAATTAGAAGACGTGTGTAGAAAATCTCCAGATTTAGTTTGAGCAACATCATCTGTAGTAGGGCATGACCGGCATGTACTTTATCATTGATAAAATGACCCCCCCCCCCCAAAAAAAAAAAACTTCAAACATTATTCACGTGTAAAGTACTTGCTCAACAGGAAATCATTGTTAGTATCATTACATTCTAAAATCTGTTGCAATACAGCACTTCAGAAACACCTCTTGTTTGTACATGCAGTAGCACAGGAAAAATGTTTCTAGGCTAGTACAGTAGTACTTTTGCATTGAAGCACTTGAAGTTGCTGTGGTTTCTTCGAAACTTCTCGAGCTAGAATTATTAATGCATGCATTTGCCAAGCCTTGTAAACCCTTGAACCATACTTCTCATCACACCCACACATCTGTAGACATTGTGGGACTACAAATAATCGTAAGACGGTAGTATTATTGACTCTTGTTGTCTGTACGAAACCTTAGGCTGTCTGGCCACGTTGCTGCATACATGTAAATGTATGGTGTAAGGCAAAAACAGTGCCGTAGGTGTGCTGCATGTTGTTCTGTAGCTGTACAATACATGTTGCTGGACATCCACTTGAGTTTCACATTTTATTCTTGTCAGAGACACATGAATAAGCTGTGAAACAACACTACAATGTTTAATTTACTTGGAGCAGGGGAAAAAATACACGGGGCATGGGGCTCTTTTGCCATTACCGGGGCAAAATGTGTAAAAGAGCCCCCGTAAATTGCCATAGGGTTCAATACCTGCAAGGCACTGAAACAGGAAAAGTAGCCCCTGAAAAAGAAAATTTAAATTTTTTCCCTGACTTGGAGGCTTTGAAAGAATTTAAGGTACAGGCTTTGAGGCTCTGAGAGGATATTGAAGGTACAGTTTACAGTAGGATTCTTCTGTGTCAAAAATTTTGACGGTTTTAAAAGAATATTTTTCAGTCTCCTGACCACAGGTTTAAAATATATTTCATTGTCATTTGATAGAATTATGATTACATTGTCTAGTGCTAGGTAGTCGGATATAGTGAATTCTTCTTTTTTACTGATACAAGCAGAAAGGGTGTGTGTCGTGCAGGACACGTCTACAAGTGTCCCATACGACACTCGTGCATTATCCTTCTATTTCTTACAGTTACGGATAGGCCTACATGTACAATAAATTTACTCCTATTTGTCTTGTACTAGTACTAAAACATGACAATAAACCAATTGATGTTTTCTCGTTTTTGTAGAGATCAGACTGAAAATGTGAAAATGTCCAAAACTTTAAGTATGTAATTGCCAAGTATCAGTACTCGGACAACAGCAGCAACCCAACACTTGACACTAGACGACATGAAGTCAGACCTTGATCAGAATGGAAATTACAAACAATTCTGCATTTTTTTGGCAGTACCATGATTACAAGTTTAAGAATTGACTGAAAATAACAACATTTTTTTTGTAAGTGCATTAATCTGTAAACTGTATGGTTAACACAAATTCCCACACTATTCAAACCAACACAAATTTTCTCCACAGTTGTGTGAAGGGTGTGATAGTGATATTTGTAACACGTAACAGTTGACCTGAGCTTTAAGTGGGAAAAAGTGAACCTCACAGTGAGACTACTATGTCAACAAAACACTGCAGAATCACATTTGAAACTGAGAACCTGTACACTAAATCTACACTGCATTGTAGTTCCATGACTTTGATCAAAGAACCCATGCTGTAAAACAAAACGCTGCTAAATATCCACGTTGCCAATTCATCCAAACACAGTCCACAATAATGTGCAGTTGAGCAAACAGTGGAAAAGAGATCCATATTGCATGTATAGCTAGCCGATAACCCAAGTTGATAAGTCAATATTTGTGTCTGCACATTTTTTTTATCACTTAAAACTTGAGTAGCAATACCAGTTATGTTTTCTCAGCAGTGTGATTTCCAAGGTCAAACCCAGCTATAATAGGCTTACATGTATGTATTGATCACTGATTGGTCAAAGATGGTCATGTGACAGATTTGTTGTAGGTGTATGTGTGAAATACATACATAGCCTACAGTAATGGTGGAGCCATTTTGCACACATTGTTGTTTGAAGACATTTGATATCATATTGAGTGAAAAAATGAGGAAAATTGTAATGGTTTTTGTCCATATTACATGTTCAAATTGTAAGAAAAACAAGAACAACCAACTGTAACTGTGTTGTGTTTTATGTGGTAATTTTGAAGCAAAACAGATAAGAATTCTTGTCCAGCAAGAATATTTACAAACGATGTGTAAACGGATATACCAAAGTAGAAGGGCCTATACAGAGTTTTTAAAAAAAGGAAGATGGGCAGACTTCACATTCAAGATTGTTTTTTATTGATGTTACTCCTTCACTACTTCACTACTTCACTACGTAAAATTATGAATGTGACATCAAAATCCAGCTTTGTCACATCTCATTTTTGCTACCAAAGAACATATAATGAGTTGGAACATGTGATAAATTCCCAGTATGAGGAAGAAAGAAAAAAGGTCACAAACTTCCACCACAACAGAGATATCAAAACTACTTCTTGACATTTCTTATTTCAAGAGACAGTATGAAATGGAATCCCCAATGACTAATGTGAGTCAAGGTGAAATACCCCAGCGCATTTCCAACAAAGATGTTGAAACTGAACTTGAAGGAAAGCAGAGATGATTCTTGATGCCTTCCTCCAAGTATTATCGCACAGGAAGTCAAGGTCGAGTTTGAACTTGGCAGCAGAGCCAGGCGACCTTATTTCCATTCCACGCCCCCATCTGACGGTAAGGTATTCGGGAGTTTCAGTTTACGCTGGGGAGGTCATACGAGGAGTGGAGATATCTCTCGGGGAATTACGAGCTGCAAGACTGGAGACCAGCAGGGTAAGAGGTTCTTGGAGGAAGGAATCTTTTGTCTCACGGTTTTCACACCAACAAAGAGTGGAATTCTAACCTTTGGTCATATTTATATCTTGCCTGATTTTGTATTTCTAGTATGATTATTGTGTGGAAAATATATTCCTTGAATTCTGACCTACATGTACTGGATGTTTCTGTCATCCATTGTTGTGTTCAGATGTAGTTGAAGATAGAAATTATACGTATTGCTTGATTTATGCACAACATGTAAGATAATACTTCACTGGTTTGGGGTTTAAATACATTGTGCATGCTGGTTGCTACCCCACAATTATTAATTTCATTTGCGGATTTCACCTGACATTGTCGTATCACATCAATAAACTGTGTGATAGTATACTTAATTTATTATACTGAAGTTTATCAAAAATGCCATCATGTAGTTCTGTTGTACCCTTTTTTACTTGGATTAAATTCAAAGCTTAAACATGCTTGATTTTGCTTTTGACCAATAATGAAATGCCAGTTCTTAACACTGAAAAGTATACATTATGATTTATAATACTTTTATACTAGGTTTAAAACCTCCCCAAATAAAACAGTATGAATTTCTGTCATTATGCAATGTTTGAATGTTTATACTACTGTGGAATTATATGCCAAGCAAATTGCGCTAAATTCCCAACAATAAACAGACAGGCAATAAATATACATGTATCTCCAACCAAGAGATACGTAACAACTAGCTTGGGTGTTGCCAGTGAATAAATGTGGATCATAGATGAGTAGTTTAAAATAATTAGTTAAATATATTAACAGTGAAGCACTAGTTTTTACCCTGAAAAGTGCAGTCATCACTTAAGACTGGGACAAAAATAAATCCCCAGAACAAAACACTGTATGATGATTATGATTATTCCTGATCTTGTACATTTTCTATTTTGGGGATTTTGTACTCGTATGCGCTAAAAACAGGCAATACGTGTTCATCCATGAAATGCGTACATATACTGTACAAGGCGGAAGTGCATGTACGCATGGTAAGTTGTTAATTAGGGAGGCAGGATTTCGCTTAATGATAAGTGTTTTCGGTAAAAGTTCATCTACTTCTTTCGAAAGGAAGGGTAAATTGAGGAAGTGTGGGTTTATGGTTATTAACACATTGAGGAACATTAGGGGATATGGTGATGGGTGGGAGTACGGTACAAGTACGGACAAGGTATTGAGAGTAAGAGTGAATAATCACTGATGTGCTGTATATGGATTGAAGTTGAATGGCATTCTTATACTAATATTGTGGATGGTGTATTGTATGGTATTTAATTTTTGCTTTAAGTCGATTATCGCAAGACTGAATAATACTTTGAAATCTGCTTTGGCATTGTATGCATGTAATGTGCACATTAATCAACCTTGTGTATCTTTATCAACCTTTTGCAGGTAATGTATTACATCATGTATCTAAGATTAAAATATAAAGCTTTGTGAAAAAGAGGCATTTTTTTTTTTCATTTTGATTGATGGATGATTGATATCCTTGATACATATTTCAATGTTACCATACCTGCCTTATTAATAGGCCTTTATTAAGTTAGTCATTAAATCAGTACTACATATGGTATGTGATTATGTTTTCTATATTGCATAATCTCTAATTTCTCGAAATATTACCCAGCATGAATGTCCATGATAAAGTTCTTTCTGCAATGTTTGCTGGTATATCCATGGAGCTAGCTCTATAGTAGAAATCCAATAAGGAGTGACTGATATGTCAATGCAAAGGTCTGTGCAACGTGGACATTTTGGGTTCTCGTAACCATGGAAAACAGTGAGTTCATCTTGTGTAGATTATTGTTTGTTATATATTCGTTTAAAGATTAATTCCAGGATTTGCAAGTCCATCACTTCCCTTCATTATCAATACCAAACGGTAGTTCAGTACTTACAAATGGTGTGTTAAAAGTTTGAATTCCATACATCATGAACTTGTTGTTTTATGAGAAAAACTATTAACAATATGCTATCAGAATATTGTTGTTTCCGTGAGTTTAAATTTTGCTCAAATTGCGAATCACGGTTATGTGTACGTTTGCATGACCATCGGAGCACACTGATTTGTTAAACGGCTTAACTCTGCGCGACCTTTGGCTAATGGCTGATCGGACAAATTTGGAACTAACGGAATGGCCCGTGCATGTTAACATCACTGTGTAAATTTTGAAGTTTAAATGTCCAGATTTTCACCAAAACTATGTATTCTACCCGAAGGTTCTATGACAGGTGTTCATTTATAATAATCTTCACATTGTGAACAATTTGAGCTGATTTCATTCATTTTGCCGTTTTCTGGCGTACAAAGCCCGAACTCTGTCTTCCATAAAGTACAACAGATTTGGCACCAATATTTGTTCCCATATACTGCATGTAGATGTTCATAAAAGTCTTTCCTGAATTGTTATGATTAATTAATGGAAGAGACCTTCTATGTATTTATTTTGAAATACTTGTAACCTTCAATTGCAAGTGCTTGTACATATACATACTGTTCGTTTATTTATCATCCTTCTTCAACTTGGTGCTGTGACCATTGTGACCTCTAATGATATGAAAATGGGAACTTTTCTTTTCAGGAAATAAATGTGATTTCTTTATTGCTAATTATGATTGTGTACATAGATTTCTACCTGGCTAAATTGAGCTATTGGATCATTGTCCACTATCCATTAACCATACATAATTTATGTATGGTTAATGGATAGTGGACAATGATCCAATAGCTCAATTTAGCCAGGTTGAAATCTATAGGAACTAAAGGATTATTAGACTGTTATATACATGTATAGTAGCCAATGCACAGTTTTTGTCAGTCAGACAAATTTCTCGTCAATCTTTCAATAAGTATATGGTATTGTCATGCCAGACATCAGAAATCATCATCACACATATGGAAGATTTGGTTAAAATGATATACTGTGATTTTTAAGTGATCAGGTAGCAGATATCACTAGATTACCTGATGCAAAATTTCAGGGAAAGGGGATTATAATTTATTGGTTAATTTCTAAAAACTGAATGAGTTCAGAGCGTGCGATTTGAGGACGTTAATGAATGATACGTCTAACTGAAATCACAAATAGAAAAAAAAAATCATTTTCACCATATTCAAGACAATTGCCTATGATGTAAAGAGTGCACCATCATTGTAATTTTCACTTCCAGGTCAAAAATGCAGAAAATATATGTGATTCTACATTTTTTGTAGTTTGTTTAATTTGGCCATCAACCGACACAGGGATCGGAAGGAACAAAAACAGGATTTTGTTTTAATGCCCGACATGACCACGATAAATAAAAAGCGGCTAAATGAGGCACAATTAATCAACTAACAAATACAAGAACAGGATGGGAGGTGGCGTGTGAACAGACCTAAATTACTTTCATTTTGGACTGAAACAATTGTGCAGGGTTTCATTTGTTCGCGGGAAGAATAGTGAGTATTCCCATTCATACCTGTTGGTCATAGTGTTTTGATTTGTTGTCAGGTGGTACGTTGATCCCTTGATCTCCTTCTTCCTTTCTCTTTCAGATCTGACTTGCGAAAGCCAGCAGACATACCACATTTCTTCCAGTGGGTGCTGATGTGAGAGGAGAGATAAAAGTTTTGATGAGGTAAGCGTGGCTCATTTTTAAAAGAAATTTGTGTGAGTGTGTGTGTCTTCTACCTTCACATGCTTCTGAAAATATTCTAGTGTAAATGTCAGAAATCCAACAAAATTAATTATGTATATTTCTCACCTGTTTCAGTCAACAAAATTTGAACTTGTGTGTTGTACTAGTAACCTTCTACCATATAATGTTTGATGTTGGCAAAACTCAGTTTTCAGACAGTTCTTCTTATCTTTGAAATTTTGTGTATGTGCCCTTTTCAGGGGTAAATTTTGAACATTATAATTAAAAGAAATGTAGGAAGGAGGTATTCAGAGCAGGTGGAATTTTTTAGACAAAATAGAATGGAAAAAATGTAATTAAATATATGTTTTTACTGTTGAAATGATAAGTTTTACAGCTAGAATTTTCATCCCAAGTTTCGAAGACTGTGTAACTAGTGCAACAAATTATTCATGGAGGAAACAAATCGGAGTTTTTAGAAAAAGAAACTGTCACCCAGTAGATTTAACAGGTATCTGGCGCTGAACCTGTTTGGGTCACTTGTTGTCAGTTTAAATCTTAATTCGAAGGGACTGGTTAGTCTACAAGCCCAGATTCTACTTTGACACAAAATTCCATAGCGACTTAGACCAAGTCTAATTTGGTACTCACTACTTGTGTACACAGGACCTATGAAAGTTATGTAGTCTACAGCGCAGATTGTTTAGACTCTAACCCACACCATGACTGACAAGGGTTTGTGTATGCAAACTATGAACTGGTATAGGCATAGATTTTTGCTCTACCAATCTGAAGGGTCAGAGAGATTTTTAATCCAGGTGAAGGATAGATCTAGCTGTCACCATAGTCAATCTGTCATCCATTTGTCATCCATTTGTCATCTATTTGCCACCCATTTGTCCGTCCATCCATCATCTTTTATCCTTTGTCCAGCGTCCGTTAACATTTTCCAAACCTCGGCTCCTCCCTCACCATTTGATAGATTTCAATTACGGTAGCAGGGCTGTCCTCCACTCCTGCTCTGCATAGTAACATGGAGAAGATGTCTGTGATTGTCTTTAGAATTGTTTTAAAACAATTTGAACTATTTAGAAACCATTAGACTGTAAATCAACAATATTCTATGTATAACAATGGACTTTAAAAGGTTTCAGATGCAAATCATTTACTTTGATTGGAGGTTCTTTATGATATCTAAATTCCATAGTTGTAAATTCAGCCATCTTACCACATTTGGAGTTTTGTGATCACAGCTGAGCCCAGAGCCATCATGACCCTACAATCTGTTTTTCTCTTAAAACTTTTTCTTCAGGTACACTTTAAATTATATTAATGTCACTAATGTGAGTGTGGAATGTTGTAATCATATTGTCTTTGTTAAATGATATTTTGGGGTATAGTAGTTAGGTTTAAAATATTATAAAAATATTAACTAATGCAGATTTAGGTCTGTAGGTCAAAGGTGATAAGTCACTACTTGGAATTTGTTGCTTGAGGTACTATGGTATCCTCTGTTTGGTTTGAGGTTAATAGTTACAAATTTGTGAGGTTTAACAGTGAAAATGTGAAGAAGGACAAGACAATGCTTACAATCAACATTTGTAATAGGCACAGAATTTAAAGTGATAAGCTAACATTGTGGAGCTTCAATTTAAAAAAATTGTCAAACTTTGATATCTGAGCTACATAGTAGTGTTCAAATGGACAAATAAACACCCTAGAATACAAAAGTTTGGAAAGTTACACTGCCAATGGCAAGTTATGCATGAATAAACAATTAAAACTCGGGGCGAGTTTTAATAGCCTAAGTGTACACACAGTAAGTCTATGGGAGGATATGGGCAGGTGAATCTGGTCAACTTACGATTTTCACTTTTTTAAAGCACTAAATCATTTTGAAATACATTTTTTTCAGGGCTTCATTTTTAGACCTCATCAAAGACACTGGTAGCATTGGGAATCATGTGGCTCAGATTTTTTTAACCGGTAAATGTTAGCCAATACCTTTAATTGATAAGGGAGGGTGGACGCATATCACTTGTTTTTTTTTTTTTTTTTAAAGGGGGGGGTATAACCCCCACCCTTGCCTACATGCCACTAGTTAAACAAAATATTCATGGCAGGTTCCCAAAATACCCTCGTACTTGAAAAGTTGTTAATTTTAATTGTTTTCACACAGAACATACAAAAAAAAATGCATTTAACAACAGGCATTCGGCTACAGTGCACAATTCATATAAATGAAGGGTGTATCAAGTAATCATTCAGAAAATATAGGCATAATGCTGCTCGTTAGAAAGGGTTTTGTGTGAGTTGTTTGTGTGTGCTGTTGTTCCTAGGAATGACAAGTCGACTCATTGAACATTTAGTATCATTGAACACTGTAAGGTTAACCCATTGGAGACTATTAAAGTACAAGTGAACTTGCATTGGGGTCGTGTTATAGTGAAATCAAATCGTCTCCAATGGGTTAAGAACCTTTTGATCAAAACCCTAACCCCCCCCCCCCCCGCAAAAAAAAAAAAAAAATGACAATCACAATTGATTAGTGATGATTATGCCAATTGTATGTGATTAGGTATGGATTTTTTCTGTTGTAAAAGTAAAACATCATCAGTATGTTGTGAAGGAAACTACAGCAAATGAACCATTAAATCACTTTGCTTATGAAAACTGCTTCATTATTATAGTAAATGAACTGTACAATCAAAGTTTCATGCATTTTAAACATTACCTTTTCAATTACATGTACACTTCTAACCAACTATGCAAAGCGAAATTGTTTTTTTTTTTAATTAATGAAAAACTGTCGGGGGGGGGGGGACCCCGACAATTTTTGACCATTTTTATTGTTACCATTTACTTGGCATTCCAAGGTAAAAATGTTATTATGATTAATACCCTCACTGAAAGAGCTGCGTCTGCTCTTTCAGATGAGGTATAACACATGTAGACCTTCAAGCCTTTCACTCTTAGATTGCATATAATGTAAATTTGGGGTGTTCCCACAGATGTTGTCATTAATTAATTTAAAAAAAAACTAAAGACATTCAAAGAATCTATGTATTTGCAGGTGTTATGACATTGGGGCATAAAGCTTTCAAAATAACAAAAATCCCAAACTAAATCTGGGCTTTTAAAGTATTGGCTAACATTTACCGATTAAAAAAAATCTGAGCCACATGATTCCATGCTACCAGTGTCTTTGATGAGGTCTAAAAATGAAGGCCCTGAAAAAATGTATTCAAAATGATTTAGTGCTTTAAAAAAGTGAAAATGTAAGTTGACCACATTCACTTGCCCATTTCCTCCATAAGTTACTGTGTGTACACTTAGGCTATTAAAACTGCCCCGAGTTTTAATTGTTTATTTCATGCATAACTTGCCATTGGCAGTGTAATCTTTCCAAACTTTTGTATCTAGGGTGTTTATTTGTCCATTTTGAACACTACGTAGCTCAGATATCAAAGTTTTGACAATTTTAAAATTGAAGTCTCCACAATGTACGCTATCACTTTAAATTCTGTGCTATTACAAATGTTGATTGTAACCATTGTCTTGCTCTTCTTCACATTTATCACTGTTAAACCTCACAAATTTGTAACTATTAACCAACAAACAAGAGATACCATAGTACCTCAAGCAACAAAATTCCAAGAAGTGACTTATCACCTTTGACCTACAACCTAAATCTGCATTAGTTAATATTTTTATAATATTTTAAACCTAACTACTATACCCAAAAATCATTTAACAAAGACAATATGATTATAACATTCCACACTCACTTAGTGACATTAATATAATTTAAAGTGTACCTGAAGAAAAAGTTTTAAGAGAAAAACAGATTGTAGGGTCATGATGGCTCTGGCCTCAGCTGTGATGCACAAAACTCCAATGTGGTAAGATGGCTGAATTTACAACTATGGAATTTAGATATCATAAAGACCCCAATCAAGTAAATGATTTGAGCTTGAAACCTTTTAAAGTCCCATTGTTAACATAGAATATTGTTGATTTACAGTCTAATGGTTCTAAATAGTTCAAATTGTTTTAACAATTCTAAGACAATCACAGACAATCTTCTCCATGTTACTATCAGAGAAGAGAGCTGGAGGAACAGCCCTGCTACCGTAATTGAAATCTATCAAATGGTGGGAGAGCCGAGGTTTGGAAATGTTAACGGACGCTGACAAAGGATAAAAGATGATGGATGGACGGACAAATGGTGGCAAATAGATGACAAATGGATGACAAATGGATGACAGATTTGACTATGGTGACAGCTAGATCTATCCTTCAACGTCTGGATTAAAAATCTCTCTGACCCTTCAGATTGGTAGACAAAAATCTGATGCCTATACCAGTTCAAGTTTGCCATAACAAACCTTTGCAGTCATGGTGTGGGTATAGAGTCTAAACAATCTGCGCTGTAAGCACATAACTTTCATAGGTCCTGTGTACACAAATAGTGAGTACCAAATTAGACTTGTGTCTAAGTCGCTATGAATTTTGTGTCAAAGTAGAATCTGGGCTTGTAGACTAACCAGTCCTTCGAAATTAAGATTTAAACTGACAACGAAGTGACCCAAACAGGTTCAGCGCCAGATACGCTGTTATCCTACTGGGTGACAGTTTCTTTTTTCTAAAAACTCCGATTTGTTCCTCCCATGATGAATTTTGTTGCACTAGTAACACATGTCTTCGAAACGGGATGAAAATTCTAGCTGTAAAAACTATCATTTCAACAGTAAAAACATATATTTAATTACATTTTTTCCATTCTATTTTGTCTAAAAAATTCCACCTGCTTCTGAATACCTCTCTTCCTACATTTTTTAATTATAATGTTCAAAATTTACCCCTGAAAAGGGCACATAACACAAAATTCAAAGATAAGAAACTTGTCTGAAAACTGAGTTTTGCCAACATCAAACATTATGGTAAAGGTTACTAGTACAACACACAAGTTAAAAATTTTGTTGACTGGAAACAGGTGAGAAATATACATAATTAATTTTTGTTGATTTCTGACATTTACACTAGAATATTTTCAGAAGCATGTGAAGGTAGAAGACACACACACTCACACAAATTCTTTTAAAAATGAGCCAGCTACCTCATCAAAACTTTATCTCTCCTCTCACATCAGCACCCACTGGAAGAAATGTGGTATGTCTGCTGCTTTCGCAAGTCAGATCTGAAAGAGAAAGGAAAAGGAGATCAAGGATCACGTACCACCTGACAACAAATCAAAACACTATGACCACAGGTATGAATGGAGATACTCACTATTCTTCCCGGAACAAATTAAACCCTGCGACAATTGTTTCAGTCCAAAATGAGAAGTAATTTAGGTCTGTTCACACGCGAGCCTCCCATCCTGTTCTTGTTATTGTTAGTTGATTAATTTGGCCTCATTTAGCCGCTTTTTATTTATCGTGGTCATGTCGGGCATTAAACAAAAAATCCTGTTTTTGTTCCTTCCTTCCGATCCTGTGTCGGTTGATGGCCAAATTAAACAAACTACAAAAAGTATGATCACACATATTTTCTTGCATTTTTGACTGGAAAGTGAAAATAAATGATGGTGCACTCTTTACATCATAGCAGCTTGCTTGAATATGGTGAATAGATATTTTTTTCTATTTGTGATTTCAGTTGGACGTATCAGCATTAACGTCCTCAAATCGACGCTCTGAACTCATTCCTTTTTAGAAATTAACAATAATTATATAATCCCCTTTCCCTGAAATTTGCAATCAGGTAATTCTAGTGATATCTGCACCTGATCACTTAAAACTACATTATATCATTTAACCAATCTTTCCATAGTATTGATGATGATTTCTGATGCTCATGGCATACAATGAGTGAAGAAATGTTGACTACAAAAATTGTGACATACATTAAAGATATGCTAATTATTCTAGATTATAAACCGCTTGGCTAAATTAGCTATGCACATCTGAATCAAACTACATTACCATACGATAAATATGTAGCGTACATGAGCATAAGTAAGGACATATTGATCCAATCACTCAATTTAGCAGAGAAATAATCAATGTACCAAATCATAATTAGCAATAAAGAAATCACATTTATTTCCTGAAAGGAAAAGTTCCCATTTTCATATTATTAGAGTCACAATGGTCAAGCGCCAAGTTGAAGAAGGATGATAAAATACATTATGCGAAATACAGTAGTAGCTATATGTAACAACATCTGCAATTGAAGGTTTACAAGTATTTTCAAATAAAATACATAAAAGCGCTCTTCCACTAACTTAATAAAAAACGATTATCAGAAGATTTTATGAATGTCTCTATACAGTATATTGGTACACATGGTCAAATCTGTGGTACTTTGATAATTGAAACTAGAATAAGAAATGACAGCTATAAAATATACGGACAAGATCAAGCTCACTGTTCCGCCCATGGTGAAGAGAACAAAAAACTTCCATGTTGCTGTGCATTTACATGACATTACAGGTGACTTTCTTTTGATATTCCATTGAGCTAACTCCATGGATACCAGCAAAATGTTGGCTAAAAGAACTGTATCATGGAATTCATCGCTGGTAATATTGAGAAATTAGAGTTATGCATCGAAAAAAACATAATCATCATAAAAA
>JZLH01S0077823.1:10382-20567 GCA_001188425.1 Eucidaris tribuloides | reverse complement strand
AAAATCAAAAGAACAAAAAAAAGTTATATGAGTTATACCTCATCTGAAAGAGCCGAGTCTGCTCTTTCAGGTGAGGTATAACACATGTAACCTTAAATCCTTTTTAACCCTTAAGATGCTATAATGTAAAATTTTGGGGGTGTTCACACGAGATTTTTCATTAAATAATTAAAAAAAAACTACAGACATTCAGAATCTATTATTGCAGGGTTATGACTTTGGGGCATAAAGCTTTCAAATAACAAAAAATCGCCAAAACTAAACTTGGGCTTTAATTGATAAGGGAGGGTGGAAGTATATCACTTGTTTTTGTTGTTTTTTTTAACGGGGGGGGGGTATAACCCCCACCCTTGCCTACATGCCACTAAGTTAAACAAAATATTCATGGCAGGTTCCCAAAATACCCTCGTACTTGAAAAGTTGTTAATTTTAATTGTTTTGACACAGTACATACAAAAAAATGCATTTAACAACAGGCAGTCGGCTACAGTGCACAATTCATATAAATGAAGGGTGTATCAAGTAATCATTCAGAAAATATAGGCATAATGCTGCTCGTTAGAAAGGGTTTTGTGTGAGTTGTTTGTGTGTGGTGTTGTTCCTAGGAATGACAAGTCGACTCATTGAACCATTTAGTATCATTAAACACTGTACATGTAAGTTAACCCATTGGAGACTAAGTACAAGTGAACTCATATTGGGGTCGTGTTATTGTGAAATCAAATCGTCTCCAATGGGTTAAGAACCTTTTGATCAAAACCTAACCAAAAAAAAAAAATGACAATCACAATTGATTAGTGATGATTATGCCAATTGTAGGTGATTAGGTATGGATTTTTTCTGTTTTAAAAGTAAAACATCATCAGTATGTTGTGAAGGAAACTACAGCAAATGAACCATTAAATCACTTTGCTTATGAAAACTGCTTCATTATTATAGTAAATGAACTGTACAATCAAAGTTTCATGCATTTTAAACATTACCTTTTCAATTACATGTACACTTCTAACCAACTATGCAAAGCGAAATTGTGGGAATTTCAGCTTTGTCCAATGTGTGTGTATGTTTGTGTAGTCAAGGAATTGAACCCTAAACTGAGCTAAAGTTTCAAACTTTTTTCCCTGGATCCTTTCTGCGGTTTTGTGTAGTGGATGGAGTTGTAGTGGTATCGGAAACGCACTGGTGGTGTAGAGGAAGTAATACAGTGCTTTAATGTGATAACCACACTTTTAGACATAATTCTGGATACTGTATTATGGATATTAAGTTATAAAGTGCATTATACTTGATGTTTGTTTTGACATTTGATATGAGGAAACTATAAATCTCACACCACATGTTTTATGGAGTCTTTGTTTTCATGACCAAAACTATTGTGTACTGTTTTATCAAATATCAAGGAGTTACTATTTATAAGTTTAGTAAACTCCTTGAGTTTATGCAACTTATAGTACATTGATTTGCGGTTCTTTGTTTCCATTATATCAAATGAAATTTGACTACAGGATCTGTCACTGTATCCTGTATTAAGCTGGATGTAAGCTTAGATTTCAGTTAAGTTCAAAACACAGACAAAAATGAAAACAATCGAGGTGACTGAAAAAAAAATAATTGTAACTCAAACAATTAATTTTAACTAAATTAAATCTGAAAGAATATACTCATTCTTTTTTATGTAGTATTATCGAGTCAGGCTGTACTACGTTACTGAGCATAGAAAACAGATAGGAAAAATAGTCAAATAAAATTGCTGTCCATCAAGTTTCAGTCATGTAATACATTGTTCATTATTGAAATGAACAAGTGGTATCAATAAATCAATCTTTCAATCAAACTAAGTCAACCATTTGGTAAACTGACAAGACAGTGTGAGTTTCCTTTACATGTATGACTGTGTGTAAAATTGCCAAGATGTTTCTTTTGTATGTACTTATCATATTGCCTTATCAAATTTTGTTTAAAATCAAAATAGTATCTACAGTAGGTATCAGACTGAACTCTTGAAAAGCACTTACACTCAAATAACACTCTTATTTTTAACCCTCTTAAATCTGTTATCCACATCTCAAGATAAACTTGCATTCAGCGCTGACCGAGTCTGAATGAGTAAATACATTTTAAATAGCTAAGATCATTTATCATAGCTTGTAATTGATAGAACACTTCTTAAGCAGATAACAAAATATTTCTGAATGAACCCATTAGGCAATGTACGCCTCCATCATCCTGCAGCCATGCTTGATGATATGCCCGGGAGCACTTTATAATAGCCCTAGCTTGCTCCTAAATGGAGCCTGCGTCTGATAAACAGAATATTGACTTCTCATTAACTTAACCCATGCAATTTGTCTATTTATTGCCATTGATGAGTAATAATAATTTGTAAGATCTTTGTACTAAAGCCCTGTCAAAGTAGAAATCACAACTACTCAATTTAATCTGCCAGTTTTCCTGATTGCATTGTGCACAGATTTGCATTGGCATGAGGAAGGTTAACATGGATGAATTGTAGCTGGAGCCTGGGACTCTGTACTATGCATTCTCTCAAAACACTAAAAAATAATAATAAACAGACAAAACCAAATAAATATAAAAAGGGAAAGCACTGAGATTAATACACAATTGCAAACAAAGAGTGAAATGGGGATGGATTGATAATTAAGATAAATCAATTAAACAATTTTTGATTTTCAAGTTTGAAATTAAATCTCATGTGATTTTGGATGGTATTATACTGTAGTTTTGTTGTGATTATAGACAAAGTGACAATCACATCTATTATTGAATTTTTCAACAGCTTTTTAACTGTATTTAAAACTGATGGTGGTAATTTACAACAGAAACAACAACACAACAATAACAACAGTACTACTTTACTTATTTAATAATGATGGTGATGATGCTTCTGGTGATGGTAATATTGTCAATGCTGCTGCTGCTGATGATGATGCTAAACTTAATTACAATTATCATAGTAAACAGTAACAATTACAATAACAGTTGTTACTATAAATTACATGTATTCTACCAATATTAAACAGTTGTTTCCAAGACCTAGATAAAAAATCAAACAGACTAAATCATGCCTAGTCCTTTTCCTCCTCCTTTACCAGCAGAGGACGTCAACAAACGAATGAGGAGAATGAGGATGGAGAGGAGTAAAGGATGGACCGCAGTATGATGAATAAGGCAATTATGATAATCAGGCTCCGGAGAGAGAGGAAGGGAAAAAAATCCTGAAATGCATACGAGCCAAGCTTTATTGGCACGTACTGTGCCGCTGATATGTGTGTGTGTGTGTGTGTGAGTGTGTGAGTGTTTTGCCCGAGTGTATACTACACTGCATGCTTGTACAGTGTACATTGCGGCTCTATTGCATTTAGTGCATGCGGGGGCAGTGCAACACTACTCAGCTGGTCTACTGCTGGCTCGTGTTCTCCGGTACAAATTTTCTCTCTCGGACTATGCAGCACAAACGGAAAAAAGCCGAATAAGGGGGCAAACATCTGCTTAAATTTGTAGACGCCGGGATTTTTAAGGGTGTTACTGTTTCTAGCGCTGGGTTGAACCGTTGAAAGGGTTCCCCACCCAGGCTCGGCAGGGCAGACTGTGTGGATCACCAACAGGCTGGGCATCTCTCTCTGAGGTAAACTACGCTGTCGAGTTCCATCTCGGTGCTTTACATAATATCGTGAGGGTATACGGAATGCAGAGATGAATGTGCAAAATGTCCGCATCCTTGCTCAAATGCCGTGTAAGTGGGTGTGTGTGTTGAGACATGAAGTCTGTAGACTGTATGTGTGTTTATGTTCATGTGTTCGTGTGTGTGTGTATGTGTGCGTGTGTGTGTGTGTGTGTCTGTGTGTGTCTGTGTGTGCATGCATGCATCCTGTTTTGCTCCCTCTCGCTGTCAGCACAGTGATGCTGTAGCCGATAACCACACCTATATGTTAATGCGATGCCTGCAGCCTCATCATTATTCTGTTTTCCTCCTCACTCCATGGTGATACGTAAGAAGACATCTCAGCATGATGATGATGGTGATGCAGACATTTAACCGGAATCTTTGAATTATCTAAACAGTCAGATGCAGTATTGTTCAACGGTGTATATGTACGTATGTGATTTGATCTAATTTTGTTTGTGTGAAATTTCTAACAATGTGGGTAAATCAATACTCGGGGGGGTCATTAGACAATTAATTGTGTGTGCGCATTGCGGTGTTATTCATTCCAGTCTGAACTGTATATTGTCTGCTATACTATGCCATGGTTGACTTACATTGAAATCTACATAGTACATGTGATATTAGGCTACATTTGTATTTAGCCTTTCAAAAGGAGAACTTTGGATATTCTGGATGTTACCTTTAGTATGAGTAATTTACATCTCATGTTTTGTTCATTACAGTGTGAAACATATTACAATGTGCTGTGTGTAAAACATCATTAAAGTATAATGAATTCCCAGAATGAATCGAAAAAAATCACAAAGTAACCTCACCGTTTCTCTAATATGAATAAATCAGGGCTCGACACTAGCACTTGCCCGCTTGGGGCAAGTAAAATTTCATGTTGGGCAAGTGAAACTCTAAATGTTTAAATTTAAATGAGCAAAACATGTCCAAAATCTTACCAAAAACAAGCTTACAAAATATGTAAAATATTTTGTGTCTAATTTATACTGAATCTCATTATTTTGTTAATTGTACTTAAAGCCCAAGTTTAGTTTTGGGAATTTTTTGTTATATGAAAGCTTTATGCCCCAAAGTCATAACCCTGCAACAATAGATTCTGATGATGATTCTTTCAGATGAGGTATAACTCATATAACCTTAACACCTTATTAATCCTTTGGATGCTATAATGTAAAATATAGTCAAAAATCTTGGGGGTCCTACCCCCCCCCCCGAGAATTTTCATTAATTAATTTAAAAAAAAACTAAAGACATTCAGAATCTATTATTGCAGGGTAATGACTTTGGGGCATAAAGCTTTCTAAATAACAAAAAATTCCCAAAACTAAACTTGGGCTTTAATTTCACAACTCTTTATCAAACCTTTTGCAACCCCCAGAATTAAAATAACAAATGTCCAATGCTATAAAAAGGCTAAGTGGTTAAAATTAGTGAGAAATCATTTTTAGTGTTTTGAACTTTTGATTATTGTTTATTTCCGGGCAAGTAAATTTTTCATACGGGCAAGTAAAGATCAGAAAGAAATAATTTCACTTGCCCAAAGGGCAAGTAGGAAATAACGTTAGTGTGGAGCCCTGAATAAATGGAAAGAATGTTGATTTGTCCTGAACAATGATTAGAGTACATGTAAAAGTAATATTTTTGTTGAACATTGATTTAGTTTATAGTTTAGTTTTTTATCTATTTGTGATTCTATTAAATTCCTGAGCAATGTGGAAGGTGGGAAATCATATGAAGTGATTCCACACACAGTAAACACTAATATCACTTATCACGCAAGTGTGTACTCGTACATTAAGATGCAGCCTTGTTTACTGTAAAATGCCCCACTGTTCTCTCAAGGCTCCTAATTATACTTTGTGTAATTAGCGTCTGTCTGTCGTCACCTAATCAATAACTTAGATGCAATTTTGATTGTTAATGAGTGAAGAAGCTGGTACGTGTAAAGACCGTTATTATTTGGCAGGTTATTGTCGTCTCCTACTTTCAGACATGGTGATGATGATGATGTCATGTCTAATGTACTGAACTGTTGAGTGAACCAAGACTTTTAAGGACCATAAAAAAGTAAACCTGCTACAAATTCATCTACTTAGTAGGTACTTGAAGTTGAATTATTTTAAAATTTACTGGCAGATTTAAGTAAAATTTGAGGAATGCATTCATTGCAAATTAATACGTAAGTAGCCTACCTGTGTAGTAAACAAACAACTTAATCATCTTCACTGAAGAGTGTATTGCAGTATGTTATTCAGAAATGGAGTTTGAAATATGCTATTTATGATAGACTAGTTTTGTTAATTTCAATGATGCAATTAAACTTAAGAAATATGCCACTAAACAACAGAGTGCATTAATCATTTCATCTTCATTGAGTATGCTGTATGTGATACCACATGTCAAATATACTCATCAACAGCAGGGGGAAAATGAGTCTTGAGTTTCAGAGTGTTGAGATTATTAAGATGTTATCATCAGGCCACACCCATACAAAGGAAGCGCATCTAAGACGCTTGAAAGCTGTAAGGAGCTGCCTGCAGAAATGTTGGTCAGGTGAGGCAAGGCAATTCAGGGCAATAATTCATCCACCTCTTGCTGCACTTGAAAGAACATCTCATGGTTGACATCATTAATATCAATGATTATGCACAGACCTAGAAAAATAACAAGTGCCAGGCATTGGGTAGGGGTTGAAAGTGGGGCTGGTGCCATGGGGGAGGGGGGAGGTGGCCACCTCCTCTTCTTTTTCAAGTAATGAAAATAATAGGGATTTTACCGTTTTTCGCAAATTTTGCTCCTCCTGTTGTTCATTGGCTAGTAATATTGTCGTCAGCCCTATGCCCCCTATTTGGCTTGCAATTTGGCTAGTTAAAAAAAATTTTTGGTGGGCAAAATTAACCAACAGATTTTTCGCCCCTCCAAAGATTTTACCCTGGCACCGCCCCTTGTTGAAAAGGATGGGAATTAATGATAAACCCTTTTAGTACTACTATATTGATTTTTCAGAGTGTGGGACTGAAAGTGTTAATTATCATTTCTGTCATTGAAAGGTTTAAATTTAAATTCTTTCATTGACAGATTTTATTTGGCTTGCCATTTTATTCTTTGTTTTCACACCTGTAAAACAATAAAGCACGTAACCTTGATGCTTAGACTTAAAAAAAATGATGTCCTTCAGTTTCACCTTGCATTTGATTGCAGTTATGGATAATTATATGTAATTGCTTGGATCATAAAATGAGGTTAATATAGTAATATTAATTTCATGTAATATTGCATAGTTCCGCATAAAATGTCTATGAATGTGCGTCCTTGCTCCATGTGCATGTTTAGCCTGATTTTTATAACCTGGTGGAAATGCAAACAATCATGTCCTTAATAATAGCGCTCTCAACCTTCCGAATTTCCGATATACTGGTAAAAGAGATAGTGTTTTCCTGATCAACAGCCATTATGACCTTAATCTTAGATGCTCTGTCATGCACAGTGCAATGCAGAAAATATTTGATGCACACTGAGGCCTACATGAATTTTTAAGGAGGCTTTCGAGCCTGTATTAAACATGCTTCCCCGCATCATATCAGTATTTATTTTTAAGGGGATGGGTTGCAACTTACAAGTTTTGAATATGATTTTCTAATCATTTCCAAAGATGTTTGAGAGTTTGATATAGGCCTATGCATTAGTTTGCATCATGTAATTATTTTCAGGGGATGGGCACTTGGCCAGATGATGTAGAATGTTACGAGTTACAAGTTTTGAATATGATATTTTAATCATTTTTCATCGTGATAGAAAAGTTCAAGCGGACCATGATTAGCTTCACGCCAAACGCGAAAATAAGACAGCGCCCGTGCGTCTTGGCGGGATGTGATGCGTTCGACATGCTTGTCAATAAGAAAACACCTCTCCCAGGCTGATGTGTATATCAGGTGCCAAGACAGGTTTAGTGTGATGCCATAATAATAACGTTCATGAGATAAACATGAGCTATCAACTTAAAGGACCATGATATGATTGGGAGAAGTCAAACTGCCTCAAGAACCAAATGAGTCGAAACTCAAGAACCAAATGAGTTGAAACATATATCAATTTATACACTGGTTAGAGTGTATATTCAGGCTGGAAGGGTTTGTCTTGAATTTGTTTACTGGAGGAGAAACGAGCATTTATTTACTTGTATTGAATTCATAGAAAGCTACAAATTTCACTGTCGCAGCATTTTCTGATAATTGTACCACAAGGAGGAAATGTGTGAGTATAAAATTTTCACAGCAGAAATTTTGAACAGTATACTTGATTGTGGGAGCATTGCGTCCTATATTAAGGACTACTTACAATCTTGTCATTTCTCTTTAAAGGGTCCATCCTCAGATGAGGTAGAATTCAACAACAGTTCTAGTAAATCATTAAATCCTCAAAATTTCATGCAGCAGGTAGACTGATGGTGATTGACCCCAGTGACAACTTACGTCATTGCACAGTCCGCTTAAAGGGGAATTCCAGTGTGAGAGAATATTTTGAATAAAAGCTGAATAATTAGATGAGTAAATAGGTGAGAGTTTGACAGAAATCCATAAATAAGAATAAAGATGTGAATTTGGAAAATTCCAAAGAAACAATCATTCCCCCTTTTCATAATTTGAGCTAAAGATGAGAGTTTTGGCTTAGAACATTGACCTTTGATATTCAAGGTGAACCCTTTTGCAGTGTCAGTGAGTATGAGGCCACTCTTCATATCCATTTCTGCTTTTAGTGGTTTCTGTCACCTTCGGTTTTCAGATCACCTTTATTGGACCCGCTTTTAGGTATTAGATGGTAGTTCTCTCCATTTATTAGATGAGAGTGGTTTGTTTAGTGCTGCGTTGGTGAAGGCCATAATCATCAAATGCTTGTTCTAAAAACTAAACAAACCATGGCAATGTTGTTCTTTTCCAATAATAATGACATATTAATTCAGTGTTATGTGAGATAATAATCAACAACACAAAAAATACAAATGTTGACCCTCACCCTCCACCAAAAAGAAAACATAGAATAATAAACTTACCAGATAAAAAGCAGGACAAAAGAAAAAAAATACTGGTGAGATAAATTTTCATGTATCAGCTTGGCACACCTGTGTACAGAAGTACTGTATCATTTTGAATTTGTTCTTGTTGAAAATTGTCAAAAATTTTGTCTAAAGTGAAATCGTCATTTCTGAAAATCGGTACATGCTGTTTGTGATTTTTTTGTTTATAAATTACCAGTAAGAACTGTGGATACATGCTTGAAAATTGCCTTGGAACCATTGATTAATTTATAATCCACTGACCACAGTATGAATATCATGTGATGTGCAGATGTAAAATATGTAGCCTCAGGCAAAGAAAGCTCTGGTCTACATACAGTACTGGTAGGTTTAGCATGATTTCTGTCTCAGACTACAAAGATGACTCCACAAAAGAGAGGAAAAAATAAATAAATAAGAAAAATGTATGTCTTGCAGAACGAGGCATTCCCATGATGCATTTCATATAGCCAAACATAGCGCACATTACTGCAACGTGGATATCGGGTCATACTTGGGGAAAATATGTTTGACGTAGACATGTATGGATCGCAGGCTGGTATTCCCAGTATACATTGGATTACATTGAGTGAGGCAACTAGAGAGACAGCGAGAGACAGAAAGAGATGGAGGGATACAGAAAGAGATGGAGAGAGACAGAAAGAGACAGACAGAGATACAGAGGTTAGCAACAACAGGACAGAAAATGAATTCAATATGCATCGGAGACAAGTGATGGACTACATAAATTTCTCTTTATTGCTCAGAGGGCACAGATGGGAGAGATGAGGGCATGCTGTAGATATAGGAATGTAGGGATGGCAGATTTGAGATAATTTGTGTGTTTGAGAGGGTACTGTTTATGCGATGGGATGGGGGGGGGGCATTTTTTTGCGCATCTTTGTGTAAAAGTTTGAGGTATTGCCCTATGCTGTGGAATCTTGTAGGTTAAAGTGCAGAAGCTAAAACAATGTACTGCATCAAAAATACACTGTACAGCCCATGTATGAAAATATTTGAGATTGAAAATGGGATTTATATTGTGTGTGTGAATTTCCGTATCGCGCCCCATAGAAATTAAATGTCCGAACTTTGTATCTGCACATATTGTACTAGTCGACAGGCATACTGTCCAAATTTTGTGTTCTAGAGTTGTTTATTTGGTCGCATTCAAACACTGCATGATATGGTCAGGAAAGGCAAAGTTCAACAAGATTTTTTAACGGGTCTTCCACAGTGTTATATAGTGTCTTTAGAGTTGTATAGCTAATGTTATCTCATGAACGTTTATTATTAGCATCACACTAAAAATTTCTCTTGGCACCTGATATACACATCAGCGTCGAGAAGGTGTTTTCTTATTAGACAAGTCATGTCGAACTCATCACATCCCGCCAAGACGCACGGTGCTGCTGTCTTATTTCGCGTTTGGCGT
>JZLH01S0077810.1:1093-12720 GCA_001188425.1 Eucidaris tribuloides | reverse complement strand
AGGCTATATCATGGTCTACGGTGCCAGAAATATACACCCATTAGTCCGGGTTAAAATTGAGGTAGGTGCCACATGGAAAAAATGTAATTCCCATGTGGTTTTTCTAGACCAGTTTTTCATGGGGAACAAGAATATCTGAGGTAAACAGGCCGGATCCTGAGAACTTTTCTGTGAGGGCGCTGTTTTCAAAATGGCCGCCTAAATCCCATATAAAGTGTGTATATTGGTTAAATAAATATGTATGAGGCATGCTTAACCTCTTTTTGCATTATTGTTGATAACAGTTACATGTATTCAAAAATAAGCTTCGTATAATATAAAATATAAAATCTTTAATGAGGTCTTAAAAGAGGGCGCTTTTCAAAATGACTGCTAAAATCCCATGCAGAATGTATATGTGTCAAATAAGCATTTCTGAGGTGCATTTGACTACTTTTTGTAGTGATGTTCATTGGAGCTGTTAAATTACAAAGTTACATACATAACACATAATCTACAACGAGGAAGAAAATGAGGGCGCTTTTCAAAATGGCCAGCAAAATCCCTATAAAGTGCATATTTAAGGGTTATATAACCATTTATGTGGCATATTTGACCACTTTTTTCATTGGTTGTGATTAAATTTATTCCTTGCAAAATGCTACATAAGTAACCCGTAATCTATTATGAGGTCCAAAATGAGGGCGCTTTTCAAAATGGCCTCTAAAATCTCATGTAAAATGTATATGTGGGTCATGTACCCATTTTTTGGACACCTTTTTACATTAATTTTAATATGATTTATTGCAAACAATGCTACATGAGTATCACAGAATGATCTATTAATAGGTAGAATATGAGGGCGCTTTTGAAAATAGCTACCAATATGCCATATAAGTCAAATATAATACAGGTTAAATATTTATTTATGGGGTGCATTTGACCACATTTTATATTAGTTTTGATTAGATTTATTCCAAAAATTCTACAAGTGAATCTAGAACGAGGTCCAAAATTAGGACTCCTTTGACAATGGCTGCAAAAATCCTGTATATAAATGCATATTTACGGGTTAAATAACCAGTTATGGGGCACATTTGACCACTCCTTGCATTAGTTTTGATTAGATTTATTTTACAAAATGATACAGGTGTAACACATAATCTATAAAGAGGTCGAAAATGAGGGCGTTTTTCATAATGGCCATCAAACTCCAATGAAATATCATGTGCAAGTCTAACAAGCAATGATATGAAACAGATTTGTCCTGATTGCAATTAGGTTTGTTGACATATTTGCAACAAGAAAGCAAGTGATTGATAAAAAAAGAAGACTATCAAATTTTGTTTTCAATACTGCCACCAAAATCTGGATAATGACATGAAAATATATCACCAAGTCTGTAAAATACACATTCAAATACTGATATACGTTTTTATTGTTTTTTTAGCTTACTCTTGCAATTATTTGAGGACTGTCATCAGAAGTATTCCAATTCACAATGCCTATCACAACTGCAAATATTTTAATTGAAGGTCATGACAAGTTTGTGTCTTTTGTTTACTAAATTATGACAGAAAGACATTTTCAACACATCATTCTTTCTCATGTTTAAAATACATGACAAAACCCCTCACCTATATACCCTTAAGCTTGGTCAGATTGTGCAGAAGTGTATCTTTCACTGTTATTTCACACAGGACTTCAAGATCTACTAACAAATTAAAGAGTTTGAGGGTTTTTTCACAAATTGTTCTTATAAATGCCCTTTTGATCCTCATTTTCCTTTTGTTGTTGTTGATTCACCATTGCCATCTTGATCAAATATTATATACGTAATGTTGTTTTATATTCATTTCGTTTCACAGCAAGAAATCAGATCTTTGTCTGATTTCATTTGTTTCATTAGATTGTTTACGTTTGATAATTCATCCAAAAATATATACATCATTTAAGTTTATTCCGGGCCTTTGTCTTGAATGGACTTTTCGGAGAGTGTATTAATCATATTTCCTTTTATTAATAACTCTACGTATAGTATTACTACCAACATGTCATCAAATACTGCAACTGTAAAAACTCAGAGCGCATTTCAAAGCAACTGAGAATGACATTCAGTATGCATGAAATTATGAAGGCACGGATGGTTCTTAAAACAGTTGGAATGAAGAAATATTGGCCCTGTCATTTCCTACCACCAAAGTACACTCTGCCCAATAAAAGCACTGGTCCTAGTTAAAGCAGTTGACTTAAGATAATAGTTTCCTTATGAATATAAGTTAATCTAAATATCCTGAAACCAAACTTGAAGAAATGGAGCCTGTGAGTGGATAGAGACAATGATGGCTGAAAATGTGCAAGAACTGGTTAATGGCAATGATTTCTTTCCAGTATGCAGTGATCTGAACGACTTTGAAGATTAGTTATAAAATTCATGCAACATTGCACATGATTTGTCATACCAGAAAGCAGTACAATGACAATTCAGACAACTCGTTCATGCTTTTAGCATCTGAAAACACTGTTCTTCAATTTTGGCGGCCACTTTTAAGAGTCCCCTTATTTTACATGTAACGATTTTTTGAATAAATCTAATCAAAACTAATACAAAATGTGCTCAAATGCGCCCCCAAAAATTAATATGTAACCCATATATATGACTATATATGGCATATTGGTCACCATTTCGCAATGTGCCCTCATTTTGGACCTCAGAATAGATTATATGATACTTATATAGCATTATTTGGAATAAATCTTATTAAAATTAATGCAAAAAGTTGTCAAATGTGCCTCATAAATGGGTACATAACCCATATACATTTTATATGGGATTTCAGAGGCCATTTTGAAAAGCGCCCTCATTTTGGACCTCTTAATAGAGTATGTGTAACTGATGTAGCATTTTGCAAGGAATAGATATAATCACAACCAATGAAAAAAGCCCAGAAAAATGGTCAAATATGCCACATATATGGATATATAACCCTTAAATATGCACTTTATAGGGATTTTGCTGGCCATTTTGAAAAGCGCCCTCATTTTCTTCCTCGTTATAGATTATGTGATATGTATGTAACTTTGTATTTTAACAGCTCCAATTAACATCACTACAAAAAGTAGTCAAATGCACCTTAGAAATGCTTATTTGACACACATATACATTCTGTATGGGATTTTTAGCTGTTATTTTGAAAAGCGCCCTCTTTTAAGACCTCATTAAAGATTTTATATTTTATATTATACGAAGCTTATTTTTGAATACATATAACTGTTATCAACAATAATGCAAAAAAGAGGTCAAGCATGCCTCATACGTATTTATTTAACCAATATAGCCTACACACTTTATATTTGATTTAGGGGGCCATTTTGAAAACAGCGCCCTCACAGAAAAGTTCTCAGGATCCGGCCTGTTTACCTCAGATATTCTTGTTCCCCATGAAAAACTGGTCTAGAAAAACCACATGGGAATTACATTTTTTCCATGTGGCACCTACCTCAATTTTAACCCGGACTACGGTAAGAGTTGTTCCGGCAATGATATCGCCAAGGGAATGGAGTTAAAATAGGGTAATTATTTGAATTTTGTTTCAGGTTCAGGTGATAATTATGTTTTTCGTTTTAGTTGACGGTCATGGTTGGAATCAGGATCTACATGTAGATATGGCGCCAGAGCGTATCTCATGAAATTCAGTTGAACCACGTTAAGAGCCCAGCTTTTGGCATGAGGCCACCGATTTTATTTCCCTATACGCTATAATTTTGTGACATCAAGCGGTATATATACTTCCTGAAACAAGTTTAATGATTTACTTGCGAGGTAACGATTTCTGTGATGGAGTGGAGAAAGGATGAAATGATTTCCTTCTCTCTTCGTACGCCGCTGCAAGTGGATTTAGACCGTAATAAAGATATCTTGAGAGACTCTTCAATTGCCGCTAAATTCGGAGCTGTACTTTCAGAGAATCGCATGGGATCGGAGATGAATTATTCAATTCCATTACGATGATGGTCTCTTACAGACGTACCCCGCAAAGGAGAAGCAACTATGACTGATATGGTATTCTAATGATCGGGCTCCATACAGATAAGGGGTCTTATCTGATCATACCATTTGTGATTGAAGCGGCCTCGATAAAGACAGACGGAATAGAGGCAGGATTATTCCACGTTGCTTTAGACGATAGCAAAATAGTCGTGTGTAGTAGGTTATAGAACTAACGTGTTGCATATTTTCTCATTTATTTGGTTTATTCACTAATCTTGCGTGTTTCGTCTTTATCAACACTCAGTGCACGAACACTAGCACTTAAACGTCTTTTGATCGTCCTTACGTCACGGCGTTTCTGTGCCTCCTGTCCCACACCACAAATGGCAGTACAAACAAAACTCCTGTCCGACGCCACGTTCTGGTCAAGCCCGAATTTACATTTGAGTAATGCATACGTCTTCATGCAAAATCTCAAAGGTTTACATCAACTTCACCATGGATGTACACAATGACATAGACATAATTTCTAACTTGGGGGGGGGGGGAGGAGAGAAAAAAGTTGCGCTCGATTGACACCAAACATACAGGAATGTCAGTTTGGAGAATCCCATGTATCGTCTCCAAAACGAGGGTAGGGTTGGTCGTAACGCCTGTTCAGTTGTTCACCAAAAATCCATGTTATTTTGAGAATTATGTTATTGTTTTAATACATTTGTTTATACTTGCCGAGCGACAGCGGCGTGGAGAGGGTAATTATGGTTATGGTAGGCTGGAACCCTCTTTGGTTACGCAGATGAATGTAGAGGTTTCTGACATGGAACTCTTAGATTGATACTGTCAGGTATTCATGATGAAATTTAATTAAACCTCACATAGATTAATCATAAACGTTTTACAATACTTTTTTTTTAAAACACGATTACTATATTTAACTTCCCACAAATTATAAAACATTACACTGACAGCGACATTTGTTTTGACAAGAATCACACAACCTTCAATTTCGTCTATTTGTGGAAACTATCTAAAGTTAGAAGATAACTAGCACAGAGCAGGGCTGCCACTCAAAATTTTAATTTTCCCCTACGCCGCATGCATATTTTCCCCTACGGACACTACTTTTCCCCTACGCCCCAATAGGCCAATTTTTCCCTACGGAGTTATGTTTTCCCCTACAAAAATCCACTTTTCCCCTACGAAGGTACGTTTTCCCCTACAAAATAACCTTAGTAAATGCATTACGGTTTTCGTAATTATACAATATAATGACCAACTTGGACAATGGATTTACCCACATAATGTCTACAGACGAATATATATGGAAGTTCTTGGAAAATCTATGAGGATTTAAGAATACTTTTTGAAAATTGTCAAAAATCCTTACTTGCCCCTACAGAAGGTCATTTTCCCCGTAGGGATTCCCTACTCCCTACGGTTGGCTAAAATTCCCTACGGTAGGGATTTTCCCCTACGAGTGACATCCTTGGCACAGAGTCTGACGACATCTTGACCGTTATTCCAATATTCCAGCCAAAGTTCGACCTCAGATCCAACAGGGCCTACCGTTAGTTCTTAGATCTTAAGAGTAAGAATGTATCATTGTTTCAAGTTAAAAAAAATCTGAGCTACGTCATAACTTCCTTCTTTAATGCGTTAACGTTGCTTTGGAATGAACACTTAAAAACAGTGGTTTTAAATCTAACGGCAAAAATTAAGTTAAAAATATGAAATAATTAAAATCAATCCTTCATGGTATACGTGTCTATAATAAAGTCCAAAAAATGAAGTCCTGAAAAAATGTACTTTAAAATTATTATTAAATGCTTTAAAAAAGGTTAAGTTCAATGAGTGACCATTCCACTTTCCCCCCATATGACGGTGCCATTGACTTTATCTCTACAGTAGATTAAGTCAAATACTGAAATTCATCTGTGTGTATTGTGCTAGTGACAACAAAACTGTCTAGATCTTTGTTTTCTATGGTGTTTATTTGTCCATTTAAACACTATCATGTAGGTCAGATAACAAATTTTAAATGCATGGGGGTTACACAATATTTAATAGTTTATTTCAAGTAGATTTCATCTCTAGTGAGTTTGCTATATCTCAAACAGACACCGTTTATCGTTGTGGATGCCCCGGTTAAAAAAAATTATGGACTCGTGTCCAACTCTAGACCCACAGCTTATGAGTTATTTTTTGTTTTATTTTTTCACTCACCTTCCAGTCTAAGGTAAATGCATATCCCTTGACTGAAGGTGAAGTGATTCAGATGAATTTAACACAATTACGACATAGTACACATGCATTTTATCCCCAGTGGGTGGAGACATTTACATAGATTACACAGATTTGTTTAAAGTAGTTATGGCTCAGGGTGCGATATGCAACTGTACTTATTGCATTATCGGTTAAGAATGCGGTAAAGTTTACTTAAAAACAACAAGGAAATTGAAATATTTTCTCCTTTGCCACAGGCATACATATCACACACAATCTTGGGTGTGAATACATATATACATACATACAGACATACACATACACTTGCATGTACATACATCCATCCTTCATACATCAGTATATCCATCCATCCACACATACATACACACACCTGCATGTAGATACCTACCTATTCACATACATACTGATTCAGACACACATGCAACATAAACGCGCGCGCGCACAACACACACACCACACACATCACACACACACACACCCACCACACACCACACACACACACACCACACACATTCAACCCCACCAGTGCTTAAAAAAATATCCAAAAAGTAACGCTCACAGATACTTACGATTCCGCAAATCGTTATTTTAAACACAAACTATGTGATCAGTATGCGTATATCCAACTCCATTTGGCCCAAGTCTTAGAATTTCATTGCCTTACATATCCCTTCAACCTCCTTTCAGACGACACGGTATTTAGAATCTAACATGGTAATGCGGGGTGAAGGCAGACAGTGCGTCGACATTTTGTTGGTCACGTGTTCTTTTATTTCACCCTACCACGCGCGATACGGCTATATCTTACAGGAAGTGACTACCGGAACCCATGTTTGACCATGGCGTGGAACGGTTGGATCATTAAAATCGATGTCAACAAAAATGTGGTGGATTTCCCACCCGGGTACTTTGATTCGCAAATGCCAGCTTGCACTCTCGTCCGTCTGCTGCATGATTTTTTTTTGGCGGGAAAAAGATTTCATTTCCGCAGATGCGTCGTCTGTAGAGACGCGGTTTGTCAAGTAAAACACGGTTTTCTTTCTCACTCACAGCAGTGTGTGGTGATGATGTGGTGTTAAAATTACGTGCTGCTGCATTTTGTGGGAGAGACAAGTGTTATTATATCGACTTCAGTTTACGTCGGACTTCGTCGAGGTTTTTTTCACATTTTGTTTTCTCTTACAAATTAAGTTTAATATTAACAGGCAGACGATATGTAAATAGACGCAGGGCATCTCCTGTTATGATGAAGACATTTAAAATATAGTGTAATTAAACGTAAACACAGGGGTTGGGAATCAAATTTGGGAAACAAACACGTCATCATATTTGAAACGAAAAAAGAAGAAATCTAGTCTATCCGCAAGTCTGCAAGTCTGTCCAGAGAGATGAAAAAGAATTTCGACAAAATTTGATGATCAGTGCATAGATCAAGAATTTTAAGAAAAATGAAATTGAATCAGAACAATCTCGTGCGTCCCAGAAATAAAAAAAGAACCTTAAAGGCACTGTATAACAGTGTTTCCAGTTTAAAAAAATCTGAGTTGCATGATTCCCCATGCTACCAGTGTCTCTGACATGGTCTAAAAATGAAGCCCTGAAGAAATTGCAGTTTAAAACGATCAGTAAGTGCTTTAAAAAAGTAAAAATCATTAAGAGACCATTCAGCTTTCCCCTATAGACTGCTGTGTTGCAGAATTTCCTATCGCCCGATAGGAAATTAATGTGCCAATTTGAATCTGCACATAGTGTACTAGTGACAACATAACTGTCCAAACTGTTGTGTTCTAAGGTGTTCATTTGTCCATTCAAACACTGTCAGATAGCAAAGTTCGACAATTTTTTAAACGTGTCTTCCACAGTGTTATATAGCGTCTTTAAAACAAAGGCTTATTGTGTGGAAGTAATGGGACCGTACTGAAAAAAAACACTTGTTCTGAAAGAACTTTGACATATGCTCTTTCAAAATAATGATACATTAAGCAAACTTATTCATTCATGCATCTCTGAGTACCATGACATGAAAATTTAATATGAAGAACAATTTGCTACACTTTTTGGCTTCGACATTATGCACACCATGTGTTCATCTCTTTCCCTTCCTGATATGCTCAGTTTTATTTTTATTATATGCCCCATTGCTTCTGCACAATAAGCCTTTGTTTTATGGTTCTGTTTTTTTCGGGGACACACTGTACATGTGAAATGACCTAGATGAAAAATGAATGCGAATGACTGAAATAATTTTTCAGAAAAGAAAGAATAAATTATTGACCCGTATGATATAATGTTTCTTTTCGTTATAGATATATGTACAGACTCTATCTTCATTGATTATTCTCTAAGCGTATTTAAACCCGAAAATCCGCCTTATTCTAAAAACAGTAGCTTGAGAAGAGATCTAAGTACTACATTGTGCTAATCCTTGCCCGATGCACAATGCATACCCCGGTCAAAATTTATCTGAGGCAAAATAGGAATACCGTTGGGGATCAAACATCGCCCAAAGCCCCGACCAAGGCTCCTGGCTACTATAAAATCAGAAATAAGAGGAAAACAAGTTTCCATTAAAATATTGGGTTGCATTTGCGTTAAGAAGCCAAACCCAATCAATATATGCCTTTCACATTTACTAATTTACCACGGGAGAAAATAATGAAATTCACATTTTGCTCGCGAGGGGAACTCATATTGTGTTAAATGTCACGTGATATTAGTTTGACGATCGTTAGGGTATGCGATATCTAATGAGATGAGACACGCTAAATAGGAAAACACAAAACGAATGTCATGTGATAGCTAAAGAATTATTAAGAATAATTATCATGGATTTTGCTCCAAATGTAATGATGTATCATATATCATTGTATTATTAGAAACCCAGGCTCGTTGACATATCCTCAGATCTAAATGGAAACATATTTACTGCAGCTTGAAAACAACCCAGATTAAAGAATCATATGTACATCGTTATAATGCAATATCTGGAAATGTGATTTTGATTATTATACCCCCTTTTTTGCAGAAATGATATTTACAAGGGGGAAAGAAATATGCTACGTAATTACGAGAACGAAACTATAGTGGTTAAGGATACACCAAGGAGTACGTAGATTACACATGAATCGGAATCGGAATAACAATGAAAAATAAAGCAAAGTGAGAGAGAGGGAAACAAAAGACAATGTATGTATACCTTTATGTTGATAGGTAACTAGAGGTTATGACAAATGTTATTATAAAAATATAGATGATAAATGACAGAGACGGAGATAGACTGAGAACTATATATCATTGTCGGGTTTATGGTGAAACAAACAGTGTCAAAATCATTTCATTTTGTCACCGCTGCAAGTTTTCTCGTATTTATGCAGATCACGAAAATTGTTGAAAATGGTTCGATTCATCAAAGTGTTCTAAGAACACCTGACCCAATTGCTTCTACTAGCAGGTGATAATCAATCTATCAGAGAGGCAGGAAATTAAAACGATTGAGTGTAAAGTCCCTCATTTACGACTCGTAGAATGTAATGGATTGTCAAAGTAGATTTCTGACGGAAATAATATGATCACGTGTTATAATTACCAATATGCATGATTTGGAAGCAATCTTGGTTTAGTGAAGAGATTTGAATGGAAATTTGTGTGTAAGCCATCTTTATCGGATGTACATCAATCATGTATTGACGTGCAACAAAACTGTTTACTGCTGCCGCCGCTGCTGCTCTATGCTACTTCTACTTCTACTACTACTACTACTACTACTACTACTACTACTACTTCTACTACACACTTTGAAAAATAGGCTCAACTTTGCACCTTTAAAGGTGCAGACCAATGTCACACTGGGAGCATCTTTAAAAGTTGCACTATAGAAAATAAAAAAAGTATTCTTCTCTTTCTTGCAAACTGTGTGTTTTTGTGTGTGAATCGCAATTTATGTTCATTCCAGTGCTATTTATAGTATTTACGTTATAATACACCTTATCAATCAACATTTACAAATATTTAAAAACTCGTACAAATATGACCTTACCGGGGCTCGAACTTGCGACTTTCCGCACGTGAGACGGACGCTCTACCCACTTGGCCAACACGCTGGCCGTGAAGGTGTGTATTTTCACATAATTATATAGTGTTGAAGCAGAAGGTGCATTATTTTCATCCTTTAAAGGTGCAAACTTTGAACCTATAGGCCGGTTTCGTAATATATTCAAATTCCATGTATACCCTTTAAACAAAGGTTGTTTTTGACAACCTGAAAGCTTGTCTGAGCTTGTCCGACATAGAAAATAGTATAATGTATGCAAGTTGCATTTTCCGTATTGAAATTGTATTCATAGAAACAGATGGTAGAAATAGCTCACACCAGGCTTCTGAAGAGAAAACATCCATAAATTTGCATATAATGTGCACCTAAAAGGTGCAACCTTGCAAACAAAATGGAGTGGGCGAGCGCTCACCTGTGAAAGGTGCAGAATTGTTCGAATACCGTGGCAGAAATTGCTCTGAGTCTATTTCCGCAAAGTTTCACCTTGTGCGCACCTTTATTTTTTTAGTGTGTACTACTATTACTACTACTATTATTACTACTACTACTACTACTCCTACTACTACTACTACTACTACTACTACTACTACACTCTTATAAATTCTCGGGTCAGTCTGACTCTGTGAAAGGAAATCCGTTGGGGGCACACTCGGAAAAGGGTCAATTTTAACCAAATTCCGGGTCAAGTTTGACCAAGATCCAAGTCAGGTTGACTCATATTTTGGTCAACCTTGACCCGGAATTTGCTTAAAATTGACCATTTTCCGAGTGTGCCCCCAACGGATTTCCTTTCCGAGTCAGTCTGACCCGGGATTTTTAAGAGTGTACTACTACTATAACTACTACTGCTATTACTAATACTACACTTACATCATCATCAACAACAACAACAACAGCAAAAGCAACAACAACAATTACTACTACTACTAGTACTACTACTACTACTACTACTACTACTATTACTACTACTACTACTACTACTACTACTACTACTACTACTACTACTTCAACTACAACAAACACAACAATAATAATTACTACTACTACTTCTTCTACTACTACTACTACTACTACTACTACTACTACTACTACTACTATACTACTACTACTACTTCTGTTACTACTACTACTACTATTACTACTACTACTATTACTACTACTACTACTACTACTACTACTACTACTACTACTACTACTACTACTACTACTACTACTACTACTACTACTACTACTACTACTAACACTACTTCTACTATACTTCTATTACTTCTACTGTACAACAACTACTATTATCATACTACAATTTCCTGCTGTTTCTACTGTTACTTCTACTTCATCACTTCTACAATATTTTTAATTTTT
>JZLH01S0077797.1:14425-24963 GCA_001188425.1 Eucidaris tribuloides | reverse complement strand
TGACATCTTGTCAATGTGATCAGTCATCCGTGACGTCATCACTGACGTCATAGTTAAAAAAACGGATTTTCTGTCTATCTCATGACTAAAGCCAAATAACATGACCAAATTTACCACATGTCAAGGTCGGGTCAAGGTCAAACTCTGGACATATCCATGTGCGCGCACGTGCGTAGTGACGGACGCGTACGCGCGTGTCAAATCTTTAAAAAGATCCCTCATTCCTCAAATTGCAGTTTGAATACATTGCGTCAGTGTTATCTTAATTATCATAACATCGTCTAAGACGTCATTAATGAAAATCAAATGTAGTCCATATCTCGTGACTGGAGTTACATGTAGCTAAGATGACGTGCGGATCACCTAATTCGTCTCAGTGACGAATTCAAATCTAGTTCAAACTTATGTTTTTAATAGCTCTTTGGATGAAGTTTGTCGGGGACAGTTTTGTGATCATAAACAGCATAAAATTAATTAATTTCAACCAGTAAAAGTGAAAATAGTCATACATTTATATATTTGGCCTGAAAACACAATTTCTATTGAAATTGTACAATTTGAACAGATTTGGGGCTGACAGACAGGTGTGAAAAGTTGAGCAGTGTTGTAAAGGTATGTCCGATTTTCGCGAACGTGGTCTCCAAAGATGCATGAGACTTGCGGCAGAGTGGTCGTGAACTTCAACGAAGCCCACCCCCCATGTTTGGTTAAGGAGAATTAAGTATGAAGATACTAGTACTGCAGTATTTTCGTGCCCTGAGAGAAATTAACCCCATAGAAAGCTACCCAACAAGTTTGGTGGTCACAACGGATACTGATGGTAGTTCTCTCAATATGAGTCAAGAGTTGACCAGCAGATTTTCACAGCAGAATCCTTGCATAGTTGACTTGATTCTAGAATAGTTTCAGCCCATGAGATGACCACCTCCAATCATGTTATTTACCTTTAACCTGTTGAAGACTGAGTATGAAATGTGTCAGGCTGGGGTCTATAGAGCATGCTAATTAAAATTAAATTGTTTTCAACAGGTTATGTCTGATGTCAAACATCTCATGAATGATAGATTGTGAAAGTCTCATAAGAAATACATATTTTCATTTCACTTCCCTCAGCCCAGCAAATATTACTCCAATAGAAATTTGTGAAAGTACATTATATATTTGCCTTGGTTCAGAGAGCATATCTATGTACATTGCAAGAATAGACATTGCAGTAGGGAGGTAATTGATATTGGGATATAAGCCCTTTTCGTAGTCGTCATGTCACTAACCTAGTGGTATTGATGTAGTCAATGTAATCTACGCAGGTCTCAAGAGCTGATTTGAGATCCAAGTGTTGGTTTTTATGCCTCCGCACTGAAGGTGCTGTGTTTTTGTGTTGTGTGTCAGTTACCAGTTCTCATTACCACACTAACATAAGAACTGGAGATCAAATTTTGATAATCAACAATGACTGGTATAATCAGAGCTGTAAAGTCAAAAGCAAAAGGGCCCAAAACATGTGATTTATTCTGAATACCACAATAACATATGGACTGATTAGTTTTCAATGTAATTTCTGTGGAATTATGAGGCATCAATGAACTCATAAATTTTAGAGCTCAAAGGTCAAATATTATATAATGTGTATACATGTCTGATTAGGGCTCATTATCATTATAATTTAAGCACAGTTAGTTGGATTTTGATGTAACATGGGTCAAGTATGTAATCTGAGGCAACAATGAAGTGAATAGATTTCATAGTTTAAAGGTCAAAGGTCACAGAAACTTTTATGTTCGTCATTTCAGCTCAGTGCTATAACTTAAAAATGGTTGATCAGATTGAAATGAAATTTGGGTAGAGTGTGAACTATGAGGCTTTAGTGAACTGATCAGATTTCAGAATTGAAAGGTGATAGGTCAAAGGTCTCAGGGCCTTGTACATGCCTGGTTTGAGTTCGTTATCATAATGGTAACCTCAGTACTTGTGATCATTTTGGTTATGTACATGCACGAGGCATTTCATTGATGTGGCAGTGTGGAGGCATTTCCATCATCTGCGCGGTCAAACTGTTTAAGTTATGTCTAGTCTCGGGTGTAAAATCTGAGGTGTGTTAGTATTCATAGAATGGTGGGTCTACACCTCAAGACCTGTTCGTCATGCTTTCAGTCATGGGACTTGAGACTTACGTCGTGTGACTAGAGGTCTCAAAGCTGTAAGTGACAGAGAGGGTCCTGTAATCCTCAGTCAGTGACTAGTTTGTGATGTTTTCAGAACCCGTCGCCCATTAATGTCAAAAGAAATTTCATTTATAGTTATGTGAAAAAAAATCTGTAAAGCATCATGATTCCTCATAGCCCAAGTATAGTTTTGGTTGATCAATTTTCAGGATATTTATAGATCATATAGGTCTACCTAAAAACAAAATAGCAAAGAGTTTCATTTTTTACCATTTACCAAAACTCTACTTGGGCTTTAAAACAATATACTTTCAAAATAATGCAATCTACCTGTTATAAGAAGTATTTCTTGTTAGGAAGAACCTTTTTGGCCATGATAACTTGATCTGCTTCTGTTGCAACCATCTTGTCTCTCTCTCTGGCTGAACATTTGCAACCCTCCCCTCTTCATGATTTCTGTTCCAGTGCTCTCACAACTCACAAGCATTTTATCCAGGAATGTAGTCGAGGCCGGTCGTTCCGAGTCATAGACTCGGTACACGTGACTCGGTCCGAGGCCAAGGCCAAGGCCGGCAAAATCTGGCCTCGAGGCCGGCCTCGACTACATCCCTGATTTTATCTACATATTACATTCTAATGGCAGAAGTCCGACATACTTGTAGTTGCTAGTTTTCTGTAAAGGTTTCAAAAAGATCACAGCAAATAAAAAATAGTACAAAATAGTAATTATTGGAGGACTTCTCCCCCTTAAACACAGAAGGAAAGTTGCATCCCTCTGAAATTTTGACCAACGTATCTTCATGAAACCAATATATAAGTGATTTAGTGAAAGCTGTCACTATGCAGTATAAAAATGAAAAACAAATTTGTAACTGTCATACTTTCTATGCCACCGGAGGTGAGGGCGAGACTAAGGGATTCAAATGGCATCTGTCCGTCCGGCATCCGGCGTCCGGCACACATGTTAAAGTTTCCAGAATAAATTTGCTGTTCATCTCTGTATTATCAAATTAATGATAAATAAGAGCAAATGCTTGATCTGGTATTTTTTTTAATGACTCAGAAAAAGATTGACCCAACAGGATTCGAATCTTAAACCCTACTGATATCCGGTCAGCGGCACAACCGTCAGGCCAAAGGTGGTTAAAGTTTACATGCAAGACTCTCTTGTGACACATAACTTGGCAACCGTAGGTCCAATGGCAACCAAACTTGGGTGGTAGATGCACTAGGGGTACCCGCATGTTGTGGTGCTGTCGGAGGTCACATGGTGAGGTCACAGGTCATTTTGAGGTCAATGTTAAAGTTCACCTGCAAGACTCTCTTATGACACATAACTTGGCAACCAAACTTTGGCGATAGATGCACATGGGGTACCCACATGTTGTAGTGTTGTCGGAGGTCACATGGTGAGGTCAAAGGTCATTTGAGGTCAAACGTGGGTTAGGGATGTACTTACCTTTGTGATAATTAGTCGCGGGTGGGCGAGACACAATCTTGCTATTGCCTTGTTTTATTAATGGACACTTAAGTCAGGGGTACAATTTGTGATGCAAAATTGTGCCAGGGACACATCAACAGTTACAAGAACAGAATACAGGACCGGTGTTTGTTACAAGAAACATACTAAATACCCTAATTTTATAGCACTTTAAGGATGCCATGCACAGTATATTCCTGTACTGGGAGTACAAAAGAAAACAAAAATAGGAAGAAAAAACACCTTTCTCTCCTTTACAACTTGGGCATGATGGCTATCCTGTTACCAAAAAAACAAAAACAAGAATTAAATAGAAAAATAAAGTTGACTACAGATATTAAAGATACACAAATGTCAAGGATAACTGGTCATTGATTTCCAAATAGTTCTAGGGGTATCAGTCATTTTCTGTGAAGTTGGTCTCATAAGACATTGTAAAGGAACTGTAAGACTAGTCATTGATTTCCAAATAGTTCTAGGGGTATCGGTCATTTTCTTTGAAGTTGGTCTCATAAGACATTATAAAGGAACTGTAAGACATTGCTGTCAAAATGTTCACAGATCAGGCATTAAATTGAAGGGAACAAACTGATATCTATTAGTGAATATCCTTCCAGTACACAGCATTTTACTGAGCAGGCTTAGTCTTTCTGAATGTTTAATGTGGATGAAATAAATTAGTTGCTGTGAAACATTTGCATGTAGCATAATTTTTAGTTTAACATAAAATTGGTGTGTGAAAATATGAGATTTCAATCTTAATGAGTCAAGTATATTTTTGTTACTGTCTCATATCAAACAATTTTTTGTAGTAGTTTCAACTTCAGGCAGCTATAAGAGATGGTTAAAGGTAGCGGATCTCATTTGCAACCCTCCCATAATACAGCAAAACATTATTTGTGCCCTTATGATATTTAAAAAGTACTTGCCTGTGAAATTTAAAGATCAGAAATCACCTAGATTTTAAAAAATGCACAAGAAACCAATAGTTGTGTAGTGTATGTTCCAGGCACACTGTTCCAAATCTCACTTTATTTCATGGACCTACAGTATAGGTCCGTGGGTATATCAGGCTGATTACAGTACTTACGTATTACCAGTAATACATGTACCAGATGTTGTGTTGGAATGCATCAGACACAGTGACAGGAATGTCAGGTCATCTGCATGTACAGTACTTGTGTATTACACCATGAAGGTAAAAGGGACCTACATGTGCATGCACTGTCTAAAAATAGACTAGTACCACTTGTAAAATTTGTGGAACTGTATGCCAAAAAACAAATCCAAATCAAACGTTTACTGTAATTCCACTAAAACTACATTTCTAGCTCCTACACTTTTCTAAAGGTTCTTAAATGAGATATTTTTCTATATACCAGTGCTTTTGCACAATGTTGAATTTTAGGCATGCAAAAGAGAATTAAGAGATCCACTGCCTTTAAATAGGACAAATTCAGAGTGCATTCAAGACGTTCTGAAATGACAGCAAGCTGCACACACTTCATCACCATGTTGTAGTACTCATACAGCCCTCACCCATTCCTCTCCTTGGCCTCCATACCAATCCCATCATGCACTAACAGGTAGCTGTTGAAGGAGACATTCTTCACCGTGCTTCTACTAACTCACCTCCACATGAACCCTGAAGTTGCAAAAATGTTCCTTACAATTATTCTTTAAATAATCACTTCCATTTTCTCCCAGCTATTTACATAGTTTAAGATTCAGAAGTGAATCGAAAAGTAGGGTACTGGTGGTGAAAAAAGTGTTGGACAAAACCACCCACATTGTTGAAATAAGAAATTAACAACAAAAAAATATAGTAATTCAATGTATATTTCTGTGTAACTGACAAGTTTGACCGCCTTCGTCAAATCAACATTCTATGTTATTACTACAAAGATGGATATGCAGCCTGGTAATATAATGAAACCTATCTTCATTGTTCCAAGGCTTTATTGTTTATATTGAAAAAAATAATAATTTGAATTAATCAGTGAATGATTGTTATGGCTGTTAGAACCAGATTGCACTCCTTAAAGAAGAAAGGCAAATAAATAGCATGAAGACATTGTGAGTAAGGATATAGATGAGAAAAAAAAACCTAGAAAGAGGCCCATTTTGGGATGTTTTTTTGTAAATTGTCTATTTTCTCCAGATGAGGGGTTCACTCCAGAAGAGTTGGAATCCTTAACCACCAGTTTATTAGAAGACAGTGTTCGCAGGTTAACAGAACAAGCACACTCCTCAGGTCAGGCCGCATCTCCCAGATTTGAAACCAAAGGCATTTGTGCTGAAATCATCTGGAAATACTTCATTTACATTGAGTTGCTGTAACATTGTACATTAGCTCTAACTTGCAGCTTTGACTGGCTCGTATATAATCTGCATCATGTTATTATCAACTATTTAACTCACATTGAACTGTGTTTGAGGTGTGTGTATTGCGGGTGTTGGCTATTAACTCTGTTTGAAGTGTGTGTGTATTGTGAGTGCAGGTGATTTTGACTTGTTTCTTAACCCGTTGCCTCCGAGATTCTGAAAATCCCATAGAGTTCACACAGGGCAGCTCCGGTTCCCATAGCCAATGGGTTAATATACAGGGTGGCCCAGAAAGAATGCTACGAGTATGATCACTAATTTCTTCACCATTATCGGCAAAATGTCATTAATTTTTATTTCGTTGGTTAGAACGTTCTTTTTCCAATAAAATGATACCAAGATCATTGACTTTGAGTAAGGCGTTTTGATTCTAGGGCCATTTTTCAGAGGCAATGCAATTTCCCAAATTTGCCAATTTTTCAACAGCGGCAGTCATCGGAATGCCGAGATATTCTGGCGTCTCAGCTTGCCATACCGAACAAACTGCGATGACAAAGGGCTGGAATGCCCTCGCTTTCATAAGGAAGACGATGCGAGCTACATCTCCATTGTCATCGCGGTTTGTCTGGTATGGCATGCTGAGACGCGAGAATATTTCGGTATTTGGAGTGTAAAAAATTAGTAAAGTTTGGGGAAACGACATTGCCTCCGAAAATAGCCTCAGATCTCAAACCCTCAATCAAAAATTAATGATCATGGTATCATTTTGTTGGAAAAAGAAATGTCTAAAACCCATGAATGACATTTTGTGAATGATTTTAAAGAAATTAACAATCGAATCTATAGCATTCTTTTTGGGCCACCCTGTATAGACCTGTTCCATTTTAAGAACGAGGCATGGCTTTGTCCTCCATAGCTGGGGGGCTTCCAAGAGTATACCAAAAGATGAGTATGTTCATCTTTGCATTTCTTTAGTTCAGGAACAGCTGTAACCCTGAGTTATTGCATCATTGTTTATTGTACTGTAGAAGCCCCCTGGATATACTGGCCCCCCCCCCATGACAAAAGGCATAACTTACATTTTTTCAAAATTGAGTTATATAGTGTAGGGGACTCAGTACATCCTGTTAAACTTGCAAAACCAAAAAAATATTGATTAGAAGTGTCCCTTTGTTTCATAATCCGCATGTTAAAAGGACACTGAATAGGGCTTTACGTGTTGAACAAAATACGTAATTTGCTCAATATCTCCAAAATGCCAAAATGTCAATTATGCCCTTTTGTCATGGGGGGGGGGGGGCAGTATAGTGCATGTCACATTCTTGAAACTGAACAGGTCTATAATAATTGTGCTTGCATTATGTTGGAAATTGGAGCTAATACTTCCATTATACATGTATGGTTACTATCAGCACTCTTGTATGAGACTTCATGAAAGTATACAAACCAACAATGTGAATGTTAACTAGTTAGTCCTGACTCTAATCTTGGGTTTTTATGGGTGTGACCAACATGACTGGTTAATATTCCCAGTATTGTCAACTGATTGAAGGAGCCATCTGCATCTGCACAAAGTGAATCACACGGTAATGTAATAAGCATCTACTGTACTGATAAGCTAAAAAAATTAACATGCCCTACTTTACGATCCCTATCCATGGAAAATAAATGAATGAATGAAACAATAAATAGATAATTAAAATGAATAAATAAGAAAACCCTCAGGCAATCACAATCTGTGCCTTCATTCAAAAAGGCACTTAAAACATTTCTTTTTTCTAACCCAGATTTCTAGAATTGTATATTTTCATTTTAAACCTTGTGTAATTTTTCTTGTAAGCACTTTGGGCCATCTTGGGAAAAGTGCAGCTTATAAATAATAATAATGATGATAATAATAATAATAATAATAATAATAATAATAATAATAATAATAATAATAATAATAATAATAATAATAATAATAATAATAATAATATAAAAATAAATTAATAATTGAATAATTTACTTTAGTGTATAAATAAATGCTAAAAATAAATACATAAAATAGAAATTAGAAATATATAAATAGATGAATAATTAGATAATGATGAACAAGGAGAACAAACAAAGTGCAATTCTAAACCACCGGTACAATTAACAGGCTTATTTCTTATTTTGTCTCTGACCCATCATGTTGTTTTGTTTGGGTATTGAGCCTGTCAGCGTAACCAATCCTGTATATCATAGTTTTGGAGAAGAAAATTCCCACAAAAATTAGTGTTATGATGGGAATTAGATGATTAATGTGCTCATGCACACTTTGTATAACCGATATATGCAGACATGGTCACCTGTTAATACAATCCCCATAAGACTCTAACAATATTGAACCAAATAACATGGAATATGTGAAGGCTTGTGTGTGTCCATTTATTTGATTGCTAGTATGCATGTCTGTCTAGTGGTATATGTAATACCACTTGTGCTGTTTATCATCATCTTGTAGTTGATAATGGGAAGAACATTAACTCTAAGCCCTTGAGAAGGAGAAAGTCCTGAACCTGTTGGAGACTAAGAAGGAGATATCTCAGTCTGGGACAATGCATGTTATATGGAGATCAAACCACCTCCTTGTGATAGGTGCAAGGCTGCCACTCATAGGGGAAACCCCCTACCATAGGGGATTTTAGCCCACCGTAGGTTGTAGGGGATACCTACGGGGAAAATGGCATTGCGTAGGGGAAAAGTATGGGGTTTTGATGATTTGTAGGGGATTTAGGGGGTTTTGACAATTTTCAGAAATAATCTTAAATCCCTGAAGGATTTAGGAGAATTTCTGTATATATTCATCCGTTTTGTCCATCTCCGACGAAGAAATCGAGATCAAAATATTACATTTTCTAAGGTTATTTTGTAGAGGAAAACGTACCCTCGTAGGGGAAAAGCGGCTTTTTGTAGGGGAAAACACAGGTTCGTAGGGGAAAATTGGGTTATTAGGCGTAGGGGAAAATTGGCGTCCGTAGGGGAAAATGTGCATGTGCCGTAGGGTGAAAATAAAATTTTGAGTGGCAGGCCTGGATAGGTGCCTGCTGGCTGAGATTCATGAAAACCAATACCTACTGTGTAGAATATCTTACACTTTTGTATTCTTGTGAAAAAAAACCCCATACAAGGACTTACTCTGCAAAAATTATTGTTGCATATTATCCTTAAACATTAAAAAAAGTGGGGATTTGGGCATCATTTCTTCATTGTGTGCTTTGAATTCTTCTTGTTGTAAATCACTGATAGTAAGGAGAATGTGATTCACAATAAGTATATGTGTAAATGTTGTCAATGCACCAGTTACGTGGCACACATAATGTGCTCAGGCCAGTCACGCATACATGTGCATGCCTTTAACAGCATGGAAGTGCATGACCTACCTCAGGTTGAACTTTGTTTGATGAACAAAGTTCTGATTTTGCCAGTAATTAGACAAATTAATAAAAAAGTTGCTGTTGATGCATGTAATTCTATTTTGTTACTAGTATCCTTGTAGCAATATGTGACAATCCTTGACATTTTGGGCACCTTCTGCAGTAACATGGTACTAACTCTACAACATTAGCATCCTTTTCCTTCCTATGGGTTTAGAGTTAACACACTTCTAATTCCCAACTGACAATTTTTGGATAATGTGAGAATGTGTTATTATCAGTGTAAAGTCTATTTCTTTCATTACCCACTTTCTCTTCATCGACTGACTGGTTGCCACTCTTGTTCTTGTGAATGTGTGAAATCTGAAGAAAAAAAAATTGTTTGATGCATGCACTCTATGAAACATGTGATTGCCATTTATTATTTCCCTTCTACGCTATTAAAGCTAAATGACATGATTGGGGGATGACGACTTAGCCCCAATCATGTCACTTTAGCTGTTAATAGCGTAGAAGGGAAATAATAAATGGATCACATTTTCATAGCAGCTCGCATGCTAAAACCAGATTTTTTTTTCTTCAGATTTCACACATTCACACACCAGAGTGCGCAACCAGTCAGTCGATCGAAGATGAACAGTGGTAAATGAAAGAAATGACTTTTACACTGATAATACACATTTTCTCACTATTATCCAAAAAATTGTAAGTTGGCGAATTCAAGTGTGCTTAACTCTAAACCCGCATAGGAAGAAGGATTGCTAATGTTGTAGAGTTAGTTACCATGTTACTGTTCGAAGGTGCCCAAAACTGTCAAGGGATTGCACATATTGCTACGCAATGGCATACCTCTAGTAACAATAGTAGAATTACATGCATCAACAGCCAATCTTTTTTAATTATTTGTTTAATTACTGGCAAAATCAGAACTTTAGTTCATCAAACAAAGTTCAACCTGAGGTCAGGTCATGCCACTTCCATGTGCTTAAAGCACTGCACATGTAATGCCGTGACTGGCCCTGAGCACACTTTCGGTTTTTTTTTTTTTTTGTGGCCACGTAACCTGTGGTCCAATTGACAACATTCTACACATGTATTACTTATCTGTGAATCACATTCTCCTTATATTCAGTGCATTTACAAACACCAAGAAGAATTAATCTCTCTCTT
>JZLH01S0077797.1:0-14400 GCA_001188425.1 Eucidaris tribuloides | reverse complement strand
TAGTCCTCAACTTGGGCTGAAACTACTCTAGAATCAAGTAAACTATGCAAGGATTCTCCTGTGAAAATCTTGTAGTCAAACGTTGACTCATTCTGAAATAAACAATGTCAATATCACTCCTAGCACGGAAACCTGCTTTGTGGCTCTCTATGGGGCTTATTTTTATTGTCCCCGGAAAAAAATTAAGATACTCCTATGTTTATGCTTGATTCTCCTTGAGTAAACAAATTACAGACAACAATCCTCACCAGTGTGGGAGATCGCAGCTCCATGAGCATAGTTGTAACATAGTTGGATACTAATTCACTCAATTTGGAATTCCTTGAGGCAAATATCTCAAGTGTCCCGCAATCATGTTGTCCCAGCTAACCCTTTAAGCCCATTCTGTCAAGACAAGGACTATAGGTGAAAGCATGCATGGTGTTTCAATGTACCCATACCAATATTTTAATTCTGTGAGTAAATGAAAAATTTGGGAATCATTATGGAATTTAAGAACCCTAGCGTGATATATTTAAGCTTGTAATTGATGTACACACTCTTGAATTTAAAACTTGGACATGAAGATTATTTCTGATTAATTCTCAGTAAGGATTTTGAGTGGCATGTACACTTTGAGAGTCAGGACAATGGTCACTTTAACTTTGGTCATTCTGATCCAAATTAGAGACTGTTTGAACTGATAATGAATTACATCATGGTATCATTGGTATCATTTTGTAGCTGTAGTAAACTGTTTTTTAGCTAACAGTACATCCAGTGAATATGGAAATATATGAGAAAAAAAAATTGAATAAACAAAAAACAATCATAAGTCATATTGTTAGGATGGTCAAAGAGTAAAATTCTTGGCTTGCAATTCTAAGGGTCTTCAATTCATGCAAAATCAGTACTGTACTGTTTTCTGCCGTGGCTACTTATCCTCAACTTTACTTTGGCCCTACTTACCTACTTTTTGCTTTCACACATGACACTTATCCTTGCTTAGTACGAGATAAGAAATTAGGCGTTACACATTAATTTGTTATTCCTGGCCAGTGGTGGGTTGCGTATGTATTTGGGCGTGTGCCATTCATCAGCCAAAGTACACCGATTACTGTAACCTATTCCTGAAAGCTGGTACTATTTTGTTTATACTGGGTATTTTAGCACCGTAGTAGGGGGTTGTCACCAGGATTGTGGTGCTATATATGTAGGCCTGCTACCTAATGGGGCCAAATAGTGCAGTGCTATTTGCTGTGTTGTCCCACTTTCAGTCAGGTGTGAAACTGAAAAAAAATAGTAACATACTAGATGTGGTACTAGATGTGATGTTCTGATACGAAATGCCGTGCTAGCTTTGCTTTGTTTGCTAGTGTGAAAGCTACTGTCTCAGATACCTGTCAGAAAGGTCCCATTGAATAGACCAATTTACTTAATTGTAATTTATAGATTTGTTTTCCTTAGGGGCCTAGTAATGAGCTATAAAACCCATTTTGTAGTTTAATACTTGGAATCATGTTGCATACATTAGTTGTTGCTGTGACATGCAAGCCGTATGGGCAAGATCTTAAATTGTCAGGGTTAACCACTGTACTGTATCACTGTAATTAAGGTATGCAACAATTTTTTGATTAATCATGTTAACTTGGTAAATTGGTCTACTCTTGCATGCGTCAATTCACACACCATTGTTGTTTCCATTTGTTAGTGATCTCTGCACATTTCCATAGCACTACTTACTTGCAGTCCTTTTCCGTGAATCTGAAATGCTATCACCATTCAAGTCCATTTTGTTACACCATTATTGCTTTCATTCTCATGCTTTTCCCCTCCCTTTTATATGGTTATGTGATTCAGTTTGGATATTTCAGGATTTTACTCCATTTTCTTAATTTTGTCACATTTCATTTGTCTCAGGGTCAGCTGTGAATTATTGGCTGTCCAACTTTGAAGAAATCGTAGTAGAAATGCACTTTACTGCCAACTGTGACAGAAAAAAAAATAGAGTTGTATAACTAGCCATTGGAAATGTGCCAACTTTTAGCTTGTAGCATGTCATGGCTCATTGCCAATTCAGAGAGTTGGTTGCGTAGTAAATTCAGTCATTTGTTTTGTTTTGGTATTGACTCCATTGAATCTCCACAGTCCCTGGTATTTGAATTTTCTTTTAATCATCTATTACAATGTTTACATTGTTTGCAATGTTTTGTCAAATGGTGTTGGGATATCATGCTTGGATTCCGTGGTTCATTGCCTTAAGTGTGCATTCATTTCATTATTATTTTTTTTTTTGCAAAAAAGGCAATGCATTACAACCAGTTTTATGGATGGCTAGAGATTACACTTTGAGTGCTATCGGCGAAACCTGTTCGGGTCCAGGGTTGACTTCAGCTCAGGTACTGATCGGCCGAAACCTGTTCGCCGCTAGAAGACAATCGGATACCGTATCTTTTAATTCGAAATGACAAATGTCATGAAGTTCCTACCAATGACATTTATCGAGAAATGAATACACAGATGAACCAAATACAATGAAGTTAAGATATGTATTGTCTTGATAGCATTTGCGATTTTACAGAAAATCGTACAATTTGGAAAGGTTATTACACATTAATCCGAAACAATCCAGTCCCTGGTTAACACACCTGGATTTTTAGCCCAGCACCCAAAGTGTTAATGTGATTATTGAGAGAAGATAGGATGATAGTTTGAGAGTCGTTGGTAGAGAGATATTGTTTAGTTGATCAATCATCAATAAGATCTCTTGCTTTAGCATGAGTTCAGATAAGGATTGTTGCATTGGAATGATGGACATGATTAGGGTTGTAGTGATGAGCACCTTGGGTAATGCTTCAGGACACCAGTGAAGTTAGGTTTGAGACTAGGGGAAGGATGAACTAAGGGTGCATTAATGGATATACGTGAGGTATTACACACGTAAGACAGTTGGGGATTTGTGTAAGAGATGAGTTCGAAAAAAGGATGACATATTATTAGGATAGGGTAGGTAAAAGATGATTGGTTACATTCTAATATGATTGTGAGTTTGCTGCCTATATCGAGGGTGTCAGTAGAGGATGGACTTTGGGAGAATATTTGGGGGAAAGATGATGGTAAAGGTCAAGGTATTGGATAAGTTGGAGGTGGTGTTTGTTTTAAAGGGAATCGGGTTTAAAGGTTTTTGTAAGGGTTAGGGCAATGGCTTGGGTTAGGGCAATGGCTAGGGTTAGGGCAATGGTTTGGATTAGGGTAATGGTTAGGTTTAGGGTAGTGGTTAGGGTTAGGGTAATGGCTAGGGTTAGGGTATGGTTAGGTTTAGGGTAATGGTTAGGGTTAGGGTAATGGCTAGGTTTAGGGTAATGGTTAGGTTTAGGGTAGTGGTTAGGGTTAGGGTAATGGCTAGGGTTAGGGTATGGTTAGGTTTAGGGTAATGGTTAGGGTAAGGGTAATGGCTAGGTTTAGGATAATGGTTAGGGTTAGGGTAATGGCTAGGGTTGGGGTTAGGGTAATGGCTAGGGTTAGGGTATGGTTAGGGTTAGAGTAATGGCTAGGTTTAGGGTAATGGTTAGGGTTAGGGTAATGGCTAGGGTTAGGGTATGGTTAGGGTTAGGGTAATGGTTAGGTTTAGGGTAATGGTTAGGGTTAGGGTAATGGCTAGGTTTAGGGTAATGGTTAGGGTTAGGGTTATGGCTAGGGTTAGGGTATGGTTAGGGTTAGGGTAATGGTTAGGGTTAGAGTAATGGCTAGGGTTAGGGTAATGGCTAGGGTTAGGGTAATGGCTAGGTTTAGGGTAATGGCTAGGGTTGGGTAATGGCTAGGGTTAGGGTAATGGCTGGAGTTTGGGTAATGGTTAGGGTTATGGTAATGGTTAGAGTTAGGTTAATGGTAATGGCTAGGGTTATGGTAATGGCTGGAGTTTGGGTAATGGCTGGAGTTTGGGTAATGGTTAGGGTCAAGGTAATGGTTAGAGTTAGGTTAATGATAATGGCTAAGGTTAGGGTAATGGCTAGGGTCGGGTAATGGTTAGGGTTAGGGTTAGGCTCGAAGACTGATGACAGAGGCATGACGCCACATATGTATCTGTGTGAAACTATGGCACAGATTAAGGAGCTCAGTCAGCCTTCCAACAATGTTGTCCCCACAGTGCAGAAGGAATTCAGTGTGGATTCCATCTGGACCAGAAGCCTTGCCTTGCTTCTGAAGCTTGATAGCCAAGGTCACTTCCTCAATAGAGAAGTCAAGGTCTAGGTCTGCCTGTTCCTCAAGGATGGGCTTGTATCTGAGGCTAGAGGTTTCTCTGGGGATTTCTCTTTGAAACTCTTTCTTTTGCTAGTGCACATGCCTTTCTTCACAAATTGCTTTGCAGTGTTATCTAACAATATGGGGCATTACATCTTGGCAGAGGTTCTGCCTGTCAGTCTGTTTATGGAAGACCATGCCTTCTGGGAGAAGTAGGTGAAGTCAATGTCAATGACAGCTTAAATCCATCGTTCCTGGCATTTCTGGACAAGATGGGCAATGAGTGCAGTAACGGTGTCTGTTTGATATTCTGGGTCATCAGTTCCAAGGTCGTTGTTGTAAAGGTTTCTACATTCATCATCCCAGGTTGGGATTTGTGCTTTGCAAAACCCTCTAGGAATGGCAGACTTGGCAGCAGTCTTCAGGGCTGTGGTGAACTGATTGTAGGCTTTGTTCAAGTTTTCTTTTGTTGGGATAGGCAGATCCTCTGCCAGTTTGTCTGTAAGCTCCCTAAATTGGTCCCAGATAGCTTTCTTAAAGTTCCATCTGGGCACAGGAGAAGACTTGGTAAATGTGAGCAGGGGAACTGTAGAGATACAGGAGGGCCGGTGCCGAGAGCAAGGGAAGTAATTCAGCACTTCTCTATCTGGGGTTGTTCCATCGATCTTGGTGCAGAATACGATGTCTGGATTCGTTCCCCTGTTCCACCTACCAGAGTGAAAGGAGGCTGGTTGCTTTGGGTCCAACAAGGTATCCAGGCTGTTGATTGCACACCATGCAGCTAGGTTTTCACCATTAGTGTTTGAGTCTGGATAGCCCCCTGTTTCATGTCGGCAGTTGAAGTCTCCAGCAATGATGAAATGGGAGGATACAGCTGGGAGGTATGAGGTGTCAAGTGCAGATGATGGTGGATGGTAGATCTTGACAATGTGGATATTGTTGATTTCAGTTACTGACCACCGGGTAGGATCTTCCTCTCCAGAGCTGTGTACACGTACAAATGGGACAGAGTTCCGAATAAAGGTAGTGATGCCATGGTAAGCACTGGGAATGGAGTCTGCTTGAGTGTAGCCATACAACTTCAATTTGTCTGAGTCAGTTTGGTGGGTCTCTTGGACAAGTACCAACATACAAGACTATTCTGATACAAGATTTTGAAGAACTTCCTGCTTGGTAGAAGTCCCACCTTGCACATTAATCTCAAGAATGTGGAGCGTTTTTTGCCAGAATCCACAGATTTTTGTCGTAAAGAGGAAGGACCTTGATTAGGAGGACAGATTTCTGCGTGAGACGTATTAACAATTTAAGTTACAATTCATTGATGACTAGAAAGAGTAGATGTTGTTGTAGTTAACAATTTGCTGCAAAGTCAGCTAGCTCAAAGAACTACCCAGGTGGACGAGAATGTAAAACAGCTCCCACCCCACTGGATGTTACTGTATGTTGTTGATGCATAAACAAACTCATAAGTGTGTTCTCAATCAAGAAATGTGGGGTTTTATTATAGACATAATGCAGTTTCAGTTTGGTTGGATGTTTTAGAATTTTTACATGTATTATGCTATTCACCTTTGTATGGCAAATACTATAATATTTTAATTAATCTAAAATTTTGCGCAAACATAGTGTAGCCTACATACCTGATATTGTAAATAACTAGATCTAAGTGTATAGAGTCAATCAAACAGTTTCACTTGTTATCCAAGTCCTTGCTGAACCCATAGGAGATGAAGATATTCATCCAGTGTTAGACTAGATAGAGCATAATTGTAAGGATTAGACTCTATATTCTTGTCTGTAAAATATCCTCTTTATTCAAGTCTTGCAAATAACAAAATTACACATTCAGAGACAAAACCCAGCGATATAAAGCCAAATTAAATGACAAAGGTCAAGTCGAAACTTACCAAAGTAAAAGCAATGTTTTACTTGACTCACACATTTATTGTTAATGTTAGGCCAGCCGATATTGTCAGCCCCACACCCGCCAGCTTCTGACTTAGTCTAACTTTAAATGATGTACATACATGGCACTGCCAAGGACCTTGCTGGCTATTCATCTTCTTCAGAACGCATGATGCACTGCCACTTACTAGATCATGTACTAGTACTTAGTTCTATTGTCTACCGCTTCTCCACCTCTACTGCTACATCATCTTTACTGTCCTAGGAAATTGCACACAAACAATTGCTTCCATTTTTGAGGAAAAAATGAAAATTAATTACGAGGCCCCAACATTTTGCAATAGGTGTATACATCTATATCTGCTGAAATTTTGGTAGGTTTGACGTGAATGTGTTTTCTGATGTGTGTGACAATGCCATAATTTATAAAACATTAATGAAAAAATTGTCAGATCAACCTGGCTTTAATGCTATTACATATGTGTAGACCAGTGTGTAACTTGTCTTTGTGTTACTGTATGTGTCTGCATGTTTTTCTGAATTGATATCATATTTTAAAATCAGCACGACTTCACAACTTGTAAATCTCCTGAATTCAAGCTCTTCCAACATGTAATAATTGAACCTGTAAACATATTTATACACTGGGACATGTTACTCCAATCATGCATTACAAATTACATGCTTCTAACTTGCAGATAGATAGCACTCATGTTTTTGTCGAGGCTAACATTCTTGTGTAAAGTTTAAATTACATTAAAACAAATTTAACCCATTGTTTCATAGAATTTTGTGATAATTGCCATTGCAAGCAGAAAGCTAGGAGTATGTACTGTGGTCCTAAATCTGCACACCCTACATTTCACACAGAAAAATTTCATGCAAATCAATAAAAAGTTACCAAATGATGTTTCTCATATGACGCATATCTGAGGGATAAAACTGCATGACAACTGACGAAAAACTCACTTTTATTATACTTTCAAGATGATACTGTCAATGTGTCACTCGACTTGGTCGCGTAAAAATGGATTCCTAAATCTGCGCACATGTGCATTGGTTATGTAACTTGTGCGAAACGGTGATTTGCGTGAGCGCATCAACAAATTTCGAATTTAGAGAAACTGCACGCAAATTTTTCGAAAATAGCGACACATTGTGAATGATTATTTCATTTTCTATACGTTTGTATCAATTTAATGACTATTTGAGTGTGAATTTGTGGTTTGCAGAATTAGGACCCGCGCAGATTTAGGGCACTTGACCATACATATCGGAGCATTAGAGCTAGGGCTTCAATTAACCCACTGAAGATGGTTTGATTTTGCTTTTACACACATTTCCCATAGATCTCTTGACAAGAAATCTTGTCTTTCATCTTCAGTGGGTTAATAATTTAATATCGTCGGTTTAGAACCAGAAGGGCATTAACGCAGATCCTTTTGAGAACCAGAAGGGCGTTATCACTGTACAAAGTCAATGGCATTAACGCCCTTCTGGTTGTCAATGTGTAATGCGTTAACGCCCTTCTGGTTCTATACCGACGATATGCTTGTGGTAGTTATATGGTGTTACTGCTGTATTGCTGCAGCAGTTACTAACATTATACGTGTAGATTAGTTTTTATAACATATTACCTACAAGTGGTTTATAAATGTTGAGTATTTTGGTTCATCCTCAATTTCTTTAAATGCTAACATTTTTGTTAAGATTGGTCATAAAATTTGCTGTGATAAAATTTGCTGTGATAAAGCTACATGTACATTTAGGTGCAAAATGCGCTTTGAACTGCAGTAGTGACTAACTCTTATAACACTCAAACCTGTCTTAGTGGTCGCCTCTCTGTAGCATATACCTGCCTGTAGTGGCCACTTTCTTTGATTTCCAAGGGGATAAATTATGTATTAACCCGTTGAAGACTAAGTACGAGTTAACTCGTGTTAGGGTCTATGGAAAATGTGTGTTATAGTGAAATCAAATCGTCTCCAATGGGTTAAAACCTGTATATACAGTGTGTCCCAGAAAAAAGGAAACCGAGATTGATGAAGATATTTTTATATATTAAAAACAAATATGACAAGAAAATCGTACATAGTTGGAAGGCATATTTTTTCTTCTTTAATTTGATACCAGTCACAAAGATTTACATGTACATACCCACATGACTGAGCAAAGACAATCAGAAGGGAAATAGGTATGAAAACATTTGCACGAGCAAATTTGAAATTCAAACTACATGCATGAATGTATTCACAATATCTTCAATATTTTTATCTTCTTTCATGTATGATATCAGATTTGTGAAAAATGAGCTACGAATGAGTAAGAAAAAACAATTTGAAAAGATACTTGTTTTCAGAAATGTTCCAAAATGCATTCATTAACCCTGTTTTCTGGATTTGGCAGCCAGCAACCAAGAAATTACCACGCCAACAAGATACGGTGCCTATTGTTGTGCCCGAAGTAAGATATTGTGTGAAGTCAGCTGTGCGTGACTCTTTTGTTCGGCTTGCCTCAAAATGCTCAAAATGTATTCATTATGAAAAATCATGCTAAAACAGGCATGTTTTGATTTTACTTGTTCTCCTTCATATGTTATTGATTTTTATGTATAAGGTGTCAGATAAAAGAAGAAATACTGAATATTTGTATGATGCTTTTATTTCTAAAAATTAATTACATTTACTACCCTGAAAATGCAATCAAAGGTGGAATTTGTGCGTGCAAATGAAATTTTGGTAGCATCAATATCCATTGTTTTAATTCAATCATGCGTGAGCAATGAATAATACGTTGTGTATCAAATGAAATAGGAGAAACACAGCTTTACAAACATACCTAATTTATCTAAGAAATTGTTCATAATGATAGAATATTTTTGCCATGAAATCCGGTTTCCTTTTTTCTGGGACACACTGTAGTAGCCACCTGTCTATATAGGCCACTTTTGTGGCTTCCCATGACTGGTCACTGTAGACAGGTTTCACTGCATATTACCATTTATGGGGATAACCCTCTCAGTACTAAACAGTGATAGTGCCATCAATTCCAACACAGAATCTAAGGTGTGGGACTAAGAGAGATAAATGAGTACTATTACTTGCTTTCTTTTACAGATGAGCTTCCCCCTGGTGGAGTGGGGGATGGTAAGACCCCACCGGCAGCCGTGACTGGACCTCCTCAGCCAACAGAGGGCAGTACACACAGTGGAGAGAATGCCGGAGAAGCTGATCATGTGATCATGATGCCGGAGGAGGAGGGGGACAAGAAGGCTGACCCGAAGAAGACGGAAGGGGATGAAGAGAAGACCAAAAAGAAGGTATGTAGGATTTCCTTGAATTTGGGGGAGAGGGCACTTGGATGGGGGGGGGGGTGTTCAATGACATCAACAGCTTCTCAAAAGTTGTGGGGTGGGGTGGAGAACCATTGGGACTTCTTGGTGAGGGCCTGGAGCTGAAAGACAAACTGGGGGAGGTAATGGCAGGGGGGGGTAACCCTTCCCATGATCGTAAAAAAAAAAAAAAAATAGCGTCTCAAAATTCACATTTTGGGTAATGACTTCCTATCATAATTATCTTTTGAGAGACAGACTCTATCCCTGTTAATTACCAGAAGGGCACTAATGCATTGTCTCTGAGCAGTACGTGCCTTTTTGGTTCTCAGTGGGTACTGAGTTACACCCATATTGCACTAACAGACAATACATGTATGTGGCTTCATTATTACAAACAGTTACCCATCAAAAAAGTGGGATCACATATTTATGAACACTCGTAGGAGTATCTTGTGGGAATTTGTCTTTACTTAATACGTGTTTTTGTATAATGCAGTTACTCATTCAGGTTGCAGGTTGAGGAAAATAGATAGCCCAATCTGATATGGCAATGAATTTATTGAGTAATTCTAGTCATGTTACAATTGAAAAAGAGCTTATCACCTAATCTGATTTATAAAGCCAAATAAATCCTAATGTCTGCATATGTTGCATCCATGTTCAAAGCCATATAGATAATACATGTACATTGATTACTTTGTCATTCTGTAATTCAGTGGTTTATCCTGTCCTTGTTTACTGGAGGTTTCCTCCTTATACACTTTTCATATTTTCACAAACTTGATATAAATTGCCTCCAATGATCTTAACATGTGTCAACTTGACTCTTCCATTAACTCTTAACGTGCCGGAGTTGCATATTTGCACCAAATAATACATATAAAGTCCATAGAGGTGAAACTCCTCTGGCATGTTAAAAGTTCAGCATTGTGAAACAAAGTATGCAGGGCTGCCACTCAAAATTGTAATTTCCCCCTGCGCCGCATGCGTATTTCTCCCCACGGATACAACTTTTCCCCTATATAATAACTCATTTTTCCTCTACGAACCTGTGTTTTCCCCTACAAAAATCCACTTTCCCCTTGAAGGTACGTTTTCCCCTACAAAATAACCTTAGTAAATGAAATAAATTGATCACAATTTCCTTGCCGAAGACTCACAAAACTGACAGAAATTCTTTGAAATTCTTCGGGAATTTAAACATAATTCTGCAAATGTGTCAAAACCCCCTACATCCCCTACAAATCGTCAAAACCCCCTACTTTTCCCCTACGGAAGGTCATTTTCCCTGTAGGTATCCCCTACAACCTACGCTTGGCCAAAATCCCCTACGGTAGGGGGTTTCCCCTACGAGTGGCAGCCTTGAAAGTATGTACACTGGTACAAACTGTAGAAATACCCTGTCTACAGTCAGAAATTCACTGAAATATTAATCAATATAGTTTTGCATTGCCAGGTGATTGTGTTGTCATCTTGTATGCAGTGTACTCCTAAGATTCATATGCCCTATCTCATCCAAACATTTGTGATTTGGACTAAACTAACTTTCTGTAGACCATGACTTGTCTTAATGACCGATAAGTCTCCCCTGTCCCCCCCCCCAAAAAAAAACAACAAATGCATGACCTGTGTGTATGTGTATTTGTATCACGCATCTTTTATATTGTTGTTGTAGTCTGAAACCAAGTCATCCGTAAATGTTTCTCTGGTAAGTTTGATGGATGGAAAACTGTATGCAGCAAACAGCACACACGGATTTAGACACATAAACAGTAGACCTGGACACACAGACAGGGTACACAGTAATCAGAATGCACAAAAACTGTATGCATCAAACATACACTTTAGCTCACACTACAACTCACAAACATATACACAAACATACCAATCAGATGCACATTAAAAAAAAAAAAACTAGCACCAAAAAAAAAAACATTTAACAAAGGCACATGCAAGAATATAGCTGCACAGTACACTGCAGTTTTAGATAAGTGTGCATGATTGGACTTTGTCCATTCTATGTGATAATTGTACAGCAGACTTTTAGAGCTTTTTTGTTTCTGTTTATGCTTCGTTATATTTGAGTTTGGAAATGAATTATATGTTCTTTATGCAATAGACTGAAATAGTGCTGAAAAATTTGTTGCTACATTTGGACTGCTTTGGAAGAAATTATACTGCTTATGATCATGTTTTGTCTGGCCTGCTATGCATAGCAGAAGTGAGACAGGTGCCACTTTTCCAACTGCGGCGGTGTCAACAATACAAACGTAACCTAGGTTAATTTTTTTATTTATTTTATTATTTTTTGTGGGGGGGGGGTCATGATTTTGAAAGTATAAGTCCTTATTCCTTAGAACTTGGACATGAGGGTATCACTAATAATTTGAGTACAATTTCAGATCCCAAAATCATGGTCACAAGGTCATTTCAGGTCAACAGACTTTAGACCATGAGTCAACTTTTCCTTTATTTCTTGGCAGATTGTGATTCTGATTACTCAGACTGATAAAGTGAGATGAGGGCTTCAAAACTTTCACTGAATTTTGAAATTTATTATGCTAATTAATACAACTTATGTATTTAAAATAATAAAATATGCTATTTTTCCTTTACTTATAGGCAGATTTTGATTCTGTTTGTTTTATCTCATAGGGATTGGTAAGGGCTTCAAAACTTTTACATAGGATTTTAAAAATTGACTATGCTAATTTATGTATATCAGAGATCAATGAAAAATGACAGAAATGCCACCTCTCTATTTTCTGGCATTTCCTGAATCTGATTGCTCAGACTGATAAAGCTAGATCGGGGCACCTAAACTTATACACAGAATTTATACCTTCATTAGTTATGCTACTTCATATAAATTTATTCAAAATCACAAAATATGCTCTTGTTGGATTTTGATTTTGTTTGTTTTATCTGATAGGGCTTGGTGGGGGCTTTTAAATTTTCCTCACAGAATTTTGAAAATCCTAAATTATTCAAAATCAATGACAAATGACAAAAGAGGCTGAAAGCCAGAAATGACATAATTTTGAAATGTGTTCTGTCTAAGATCGCGAGATGCAGGTGAGACATATCACGCATTGCATAACTTTCTTGTCATAAATGTAATGAGATGTGTGGTGTCTGTGACATATTTTGTCACAAACATGAAGAGTAATTAAATAGATGTATATTGCAGAAATGTCTACTGCACTCTCATGAAAAAATATGCAGTGATTATGATCATAGTTGTCAGTACTAAGTAGTATTTTTTGTTTGAGAAATTTAAGATTGAATGCGTTATATGTAAACAGTGAATTGTGGTGATGGGTTAACACAGAAGTAATTTCATTCACTTTTCATTTGTGATTCCATCGTTGTCTTGTTCACATGTATCCAACACGAACAGAAGAAGAAAGGATTAAAACGAATCGTGGCCCTAGGGAAAAAGGGCTTGAAGAAAAGTTTTCGGGTTTGTAGTCGAGTTATTGTTAAGGAAATGGGTATTTTCTATTTACATTTAGGCTTTGAAAGCTATTTTAATTGGAGCTGCTTGTAATTCCCTCTCTATTTCCCGAAATGAAATTCCCCAAATTCCTAAAATTCCCCAAATCTCAATTTTGAAGGTTAACCCAAATATACTGGTGGCAGGATGTATTCTTTCTGTGTCTCTTTCAATGAAAACAAATGTCTGAATGTGTCTGTTCTTGTACATGCTATTCCCAGTCTACTATTCAACATCATGTATTTCCACATCTTCAAAGAAGTGGCTTTAGGTCAGTAAGATTAAGTAAATAAATAAGACATATTTTTTGGTATTTTATGTTTTTTCTTAAATGTGTTCCTGGTTTGTTTGTAGTACTATGGATTATTCAGTCCATAAAACATCAGATACCGAGATAGCATTATTTGGTTGAGAATGAAAAAGACATTCTAAACCCTTGAGAAGGGAAATTCTGTTACCTCTGTATATAAACTCTATGATAGTGTCCAATCCTCCTCAAGGATTTAGAGAATGTGCCCTCCATATTCTCAATCATCAATGATAGTTCTCACTTCACACACGTAAACAATTTAATCTTTGCAGAGTGCAGACTTTGTAGAATCTTGAGATTCAGTAGTGTTAACATTTTATTGTGCTTCATTCAGCTACATTCAGTGCCTGTCTATGGAGTGCATCATTGCAACATGCAGGTTTATGTTATTAAAAAGGAAAAAACGACAACCAAGAATTTAGTTACTGCAAATAGCAAATGATTGTTGCATGAAAATGAATGACAAAAGCAATGAAAACAAATGTTTCCATCAATTTCATCACTTTATTTGAATGTCAAAGTTTAAGGTTGAAAAAGTAAAATTCAACACACAAGTAGAAATTCATATGATTAAATTGTGTGTGTAACAGTTACTGGTAGAGTTGATGGTGGTGGTAGTGGTGGTGGTAGTGATGATGATTATGGTGATGGTGATGGTGGTAGTGATGATGATGATGATGGTAGTGGTGGTGGTGGTGATAGTAGTAGTGATAATATTGAAGGTGATGATTATGATGGTGGTCGGTGGTGATGGTAATAATGGTTGTATATGTACTTCTTGAAACTTGACTGCGGTGGTTCGTATAATGAAATCTGGAAATGTGAATAGAGACAAATTTAGTTGATAACTTTTCCATGGAATTTTTGTTCAGAAGTACTGAATTAACACATACATGTACATGTACGTGTACATGTACAATGTATAAGCAAAATTTATTTGAATTGATACAGATATAACCAAACATAAATGAAATGCATAAATAGTGGTCATAGTGAGATATTTGACCTCCTTTGATTGCAAAATCTAAAATTAAAAGTGATGTTTCCTGTAAAAATGAGATTTTCAGAGCATAATAAAAAAAAATCTTTGTAAAGAAATTTATCAATATGTACAATTGTAACACTGAATTCCTG
>JZLH01S0077775.1:73621-85405 GCA_001188425.1 Eucidaris tribuloides | reverse complement strand
ACCCTCCCCCCCCCCCCACCCAATCCACCATTACACAATATTTGCATGATTTATCCTACATGTACATGTACTAAGGGTACTGTACATACTGTCTGCAGTAATAGAATTCCATATTCCAGCATATTTTGAACCTCAAATCACAACTTGATACTGATCTGTTTAGTGCACACTGCACAGTCATTGTGATTATTGCACAGCGAAATTTTGCAAAGTGTAGATTGTTCTTGTTTTGTTTTCCTTTTTTTTTTTACATAGGGTGGGGGGCATCACACTAAAATCAGTGTTATCACAATTATCAAAGGTATAACTGGACAATGTTACATGTAGAATAAGAATAATATCTTGATGGATATTTTTGTTATCATAGCCACAATCTTACATGTACCGGTAAATATACCTACATGTAACAATTTTTTAATGAATTGATTGTAACTTTGTAAACTATTTTTTATTCAGATCTTGTACTGATGAAGATACCATGTCTGTCTGTCTTTCTTTGTCTGAAATTTGACTCTGCCCGACTAGGAGCAGTATGTATGCAGCAGGAGGGTCATGTACACTTCATACATCTCATGTCAGCTTGTAATTGGAATGGAAATATGAAATTGAAACCACTCTCGACCAGCATGATGTGAATGGGATTTGGCAGATATTGTTATTATGATGGTGATGGATAAAGTGCAAAGCCCAATCTGATATTGCAAAGGATCCATAATCATTTTTCTTTTTCAATTTAGCATCTCAAATTTATGGTATGGATACATGTACTTTTCAGGAATAAGTTAGGGACTTTAGTAAAATAGTTTTGGTTGATCCAAGAAATTTTTTTATTAGGCCTAGTCTTCCAATGTTAGAATGTCACATTGAACATTTCGGAGACAGCTGTACATTATGTAGCCATAAATGTACCTACATGTACTGTACTATGAACATGTACATGTATGTAGTGTGCTATTCATGTAAGTTTTGAATTATAATTCCTGATCCAACATACATGTATTTTCCATCACTTTTTTATTGTCAGAAAGTAGAGCATAAGTCGGTTAATCATATTGCCTGTGATAATACATATGTACATAGCATTAGTAGCAATGTTTTCCAAAAAAGATTTCATCTTTTGTAAAGAAATCTTCATAAGACCCTCTCCCCCTCCCCCCCCCCAAAAAAAAGTACTGTTAAATCCATTTCATTCATCATTACGTATATTGTTTATGTATGTAATTTTTGTTGTGTTAGTATTGAACTTGTGAGTGTCAATGTACTTACGCAATTGGTAGTTAAAATGTGGCAAAACAATTCACAGGATTGCTAAATATACAGCGTACACTCTTATTTTGTTGTGGTTTTACTACTTATCTGTTTTTATATACAAAGGGAAGTGAGCTGATAACCAAGGTAAGCTCTTGCAACATTAAAGTCAAATCAATTTTAAAGGCATCTTATGACAATATAATATTTCTATTTTAACCCATTGGAGACGATTTGATTTCGCTATAACACGCATTTCCCAGAGACTCCAACACGAGTTACTGTAACTCGTACATGTACTTAGTCTCCAACGGGTTAAAAAATGTGAGTTACATAATTCCCCATGCTACTTAATAGTGTCTTTGATACGGTCTTAAAATGAAGCCCTGATAAAATTACAGTTCAAAATGATCATAAAGTGCTTCAAAAAAGTAAAAATCATTGAGAGACAATTCCAGTATTTCCCCATAGACTGCTGTGTTGCAGAATTTTTATCGCCAAGAATAATTCATGTGCCAATTTTTATTTTTAAAGTGACAGCATAACTATCTGAACTTTTGTATTTTATGGTGTTTACTTTTCCATTCAAACACTGTCAGATATGTCAGATAGCAAAGTTTGACAATTTTGAACAGGTCTTCCAGTGTCTTTATAAGCATTTTGATACTGTTCTGTAGTTATTGTATTGTATGTACATACAGTATAGGCCTACATGTACATGCACATGTACAACACCATTTTTTGGTGATTCCAAATTTGGTAATTTGACTAAAATTAAATCAAGGAAGCACACAATTTTCAAAGATTATAAAAAGATAGTTAAACTATCTCAAAATTAATACTTCCACACAAAATTTTCTTCCAAAAATTAAATAATTTGATTTACAATATACTGAGGGTGGTCACCGTAGCCATTCACATGCACTCTCATTGCCACTGTGTGTAGACTCTGGGTAAGGCTGATTTTGAAGGTCAAATTTTTCTAATTTCCTTCCTGACCAAAAACCCAAATCTGGAATAAAAAAGTGACATTTGAGTGATATAAACTGTCCTGACAGGATTCCAGTCTACATGTATTCCTGTGTGTTATTAAAGGACGCAGCCGCTCGTATCCATCGTACGTTTTATTTACCTTACGCTTGCCCTATTGGCAAGCATGCGTAACACTGAACTCATCTACGTAGGTAGAGTTTTTCAGTGGTGCGTAACAACAATCGTGGAGCTGCGAACAGAATTACCGATGAGGGTCAGTTGGGCTTAGTTCGCCTTTCTTCGGGTGAATACATGCTGCATAGGGAATTGCACACAATTCGTGCGCGCTCGTTTTCCGAAAGTATATGGGCATTCCCAAACATTACCCGAGTTGGGCCAGGTCCAAACGCCCACGACTTGCGACTTTATGGTCCCTTTAAACGTGTTGCTTGTAGGAATCAGATGACATTTGTGTCGAGTGAATGGGAATCAGAAATTCTGGGAAGGAAAGGGTCAAATCCTGCAAAGTGTCTGGTGTACAGTAGTCTGGCTTCCAGACGTAAGAACTTATCATATTTCCGAAATTAGTCCTACTATCATCAGTTAACTGTCTTGAAGTAAGACTAGTTTTCTGCGGCTTCCAGACGCAAGAACTCATCATATTTCCTAAAGAAATTAGGCCTACTGTCATCAATTAACTGTCTTGAACTTGAAAGTAAGACTAGTTTTCTGAGGCAGAGTGAAGGTAGGAAAAGTCAGAGAGGGAGTGATATTAATACCCTGGGGATGGAAAAAGTCGCATGGTCTGGAACCGAGACTAGGTGTACAACAACTTAGTTTTTAGTATGTATGTCTGGTTGTGAGGGTAACCAAGGAGGTACAAATAACCTTGGGGTAACTTTGATCTTACATAATTTGTACGTACATTCATGCTGTACATGTACATGCACGTCTGAATTCTAGACTCCGTCCCTGCGAAGCATGGGTCACCCGCGGATTGGCCAATAGTGATAATTCAAGAATAATTGTCTGGCAGTCAGACTAGTGCTTGTATATTGTTTGTATTAGTGTGTTCAGTGAAAACTTATGTCCTAAATTTTCAGCAGAAATTAAAAATCAAGTTAGATGTACTGTACATGCGCAATTTGTACATGTATGTATGTATGCCTCTACATATTACAATTCCCCCCTACTACCCCCCCCCCTCCCACACACACACACTTTCTTGGAAAATAGGGGGGTAGTAAAATGTATTATCATTATGTGAACAAATTAAATGAGTGTATATTGATAGATTTTATTTGCATTTTCTGATTACATATCATTGACAATTGCAAGTTGACTGTATTATGCCTGTGTGCAGTGTGTATACATGATAGTTTTGATGACACCCAATTGACAGTTGCAGGTTAAAATTCACAAAACCACTTATTTATCTGTGTTAATAATCAAATTTATGGAAAGATGGTTGTGCACAATTTAAATTGCAGCGTTGCGTGGCGGGGTAATGGCCCGAAACGTCACCCAGATCCATGGCTGAACGATTCGTGTCCTCGGGGCACAGAAAACAATCGTAATCAAATGGTCGTTGGCATTGCCCTCGTCAGAAAGACAAGATTAGATTATTGTAAAGCAGTGTGCTGGATGATGAGTCTAAGAGGAATGTTTTTGTTCAAGTGTGTGTTTGATGAAAGAGGTTAACAAACTGGGACTGTAATAATGGTCCATTTAGAATGTCAAACTTGTCAATCTATTGAACTTTATTTTCAAATTGTGGAACTCACTAGTGCATTTAACACAAGTACTGTAATTGAGCTACAGTCCAAGATTTCACTAATACTAGTATTGCATCTTGGCGCGACATGTACTGAGCTCTGAATTTTTAGACCTGGTTCCTATTCTGATAGTAAGCACGCTCATTACATATAATTCCGAACCATATTATTCAGTACCAAGTTTGGACATTTGTTGAGCCTGTATTCATGGAATTATGAATATTTCTTGAAAATAAAAATGATTTAGTATCAGATTTTAGAGTATACTTGTCAAAATCTTCAGTATTTCAGATTTTGTCTTCCAATTAAGTCAAATTTGTTTCAAATGTGAATGAGATACTTGTACTACACTTAATTTCATTTCCTTGTACACTAGACTTGTATAGTATAATTTCCACAATAACACTGTTTTGTTAACATTTTCTGCCATGATTCCAATATAAATAAAGCATGTTCAAATGTTAATTCAACTGTGTTGACACAACTGATCCATGCTTTCAAGGAAATTGATACCACTTTTTTTATTGTGTTGGTAATTTATAGTGCTTGCACCTACATTGCATACTGTATGAATGCAATGCAGTCCCAGCTTTCATGCAGTCCTAGGAGGCCTAGGATCAGACCCGGTCTCCCAGTACTGATGATATAAAAAAAAGTTGTGAATTTGACTGAGTTCCGTTCAATTTTAAGATCAAGGGGAAGTGAAGAGAAATGAAAGGTTTCCTGTAATTCTGAGGGGGATAGGAATAGGGAACTACTTACTGTACGTGTGTGCATGTAGCCATGCAGTCGCTAGAACGCTCAGGTTACAGCTGGTAGACGGTACCACAGACAGACTGGTGCAATTTGTGGATGCTGTAATGACCTTGTTTTTGCTGGACATTTATGTGTTGTAACCCCATTCAGAGAGAAAAAGACCAAGGGGTAATAGAAAATTAAAATTGTGATTACAGTCAAACCAAGTAGCGACCACCTCTCTTTTGCAGCCGCTGTCTAGAAAGTAGCCACTAAAGTAATTCCCTTTAGACAATTTTATGTGTTTAAACTCTGTCTATAAATTAGGCCATATTTTTCATTTCCCTTACATGGTCATTATCACCCATATCCATTGAAGATGTTTTAATTGTGCTCCCATATACCTACTTTTGGATGAGTTCATTATTCATGGCCATTCTTGAAATGGTTATTAAGTAATGATTATGTATTATAAAGTAAAAGAGAACAAATTGCTTCAGAATGTTTGTTTCATATTCAGAATTGCAAAATATTTCCAATTGAAAATCTAGTTACATGTACATGTATGAGCAATTCCATCAACACAGGTCTGTTGATTTGTTTCTGTGTGTGTTTGTGTGTGTGTATGTTTGTACATGTGTGTGTAGGGTTGGTGTGTACATGTATGCGTGTATGTGTGTGTGTACGTTTATGAATGTGTGTTTGTGTGTGTGTGTGTACATGTATATGTGTGTGTGTGTGTGTGTGTGTGTGTGTGTGTGTGTGTGTGTGTGTGTGTGTGTGTGTGTGTGTGTGTGTGTGTGTGTGTGTGTGTGTGTGTGTGTGTGTGTGTGTGTGTGTGTGTGTGTGTGTGTGTGTGTGTGTGTGTGTTGTTTTTTGTTAGGTTCCTGGTTCCTCTTACAATGTACACTACTACTCAATGCCAGAGTATGATGCCGTGCTTTTGTTGGTTGGTTCTCTATAGTAACACTTGTTTTGAAAACATGCAATCTTGAAATTTGAATACAATATGAAATGGGCTTATTGACAAGTTCAAAATAATGTATGTTGAAGTACATTACACATGTTCAACTGGGGATAGTGGCTTGAAATTACACGTACATGCAATTACAGAGATTGTAGGCTAAAGAGATAACACCTTTTGTTTCGAAAGCAGCAGTAACCCCCTTCTATTGACGTACATGTACATGTATGTGTGTATTCTCGTTTGGCCTGAAATGACCCACACAGATGTGTGTACCCATTTCACACCAGGGCTTGGCTCTGTTTACACTAGTTAATCAGGAATGTAAGGAACAATGAATCACAGCAATGCCCTACATATGGGTTGTTGACTTGTCACCAAATTATGTCATGTTTACACCTTTTTTTTTTAGATGAGATAGGAGCAGAATGTCTTGATCGGGGAAAAATTGGACTTTGTTTGGTTTTGTTTGCTTGTTTTTAACATCAGAGCAGTTCAAAATATCATAAAATCATACAGTATTGCATTTCCATGCATGGGTTTTTTTTAAATACATTTTTAAAATATCTTTCAAAGTTATTTATGTTTTCAGCTGTTTATTCATTTATTTATCTTTTTATTTATTTATTTATTTATTTATTTATTTATTTATTTAATTTATTTTGTTTCCAAATATGATGCAGATAAAAGAATTGAGGGTATTTCTTTTTGTTTTTGAAATACTAACTGCCCTGTCTGGTTATTCTGGACACTAAACTCTGCAAGTAGGTACTGGGGATGTGCTGTGATGCCAGGTGTTTTGCACGATCCTGTCCAGTATGGCAGTTTTGTTTATCTTCATACTTCTAGTACCTAGGTCTACCCTAAAATCAGATTTTGCCCCGATATCATGCAACGCTTGACAGACCTGTCCAGGGCAGGACATCCTCCGTTTGGTCCAGAAATCGTCAATTTAACGCTAGCCCGCCGTCGTCTGAGTCAACTTTAAGTATTGCTATACGCATTCGTTTGCGCTGAGTGGCACGTAGGCTGCAGTCAATGTCACAGATTGTGATATTTACAACCCCTCCAAAAAAAAAATAATTGAAAGTTCATTCGGCGGCCATTACAGAGTATGATTTAAGATGCTGTAGTGCAGGAGTGGCTAACGACTTATCACATAATCCACACATGCTGTTTCTGGAGTTACGGTTTTCATGCCTAAACATGATCAATGTCGTACATGTATTTCTGGCAGTGTTGTGCTAAAGCCGGCCTCAAGGCCAATATTTAGAGACCTTGGCCTTGGCCTGGATCCGAGGCCAGTGTACAAACCCTACAGAAAGGTAATGGTTTCAGGTGGCCTTGGCCTCGGAGCTTGTGGCCTCGGTACAACACTGATTTCTGGCAGTGTCACTAAATCTTGTGTGATGGTCAGATTTGGTCACCCACTCCCCCCCCCCCCACCCGGAACAATTTTGAACAAGGGGGTGCTTGTGGTGCAAAAAAAGTTGGGGGGGGGGGACAGGGGTTCATCTGGTCCCAAAATATGCTGCTCTGTGGTGCAAAGCATGCGACAAGCGATGTAATATGCCCCCCAAAAAGTGGTTTCGATGGGGTGCTGCAATGACATTTACCTTTAAATTGTAGGGTGTACTATGCCCCTGCCAAAAAGGTTGGGTGGCCGCAGTACCCCTAACACCCTCTTTTCCCAGGGGCCTGTGGTCAGTATGCCTAATACAGTCAAACCTGCCTTGGCAGCCAACTCTCTGTGGTAGCTACCTGCCTAAAGAAGCCAATAGAATTGTTTCCAGTGGAGACAGAGCATAATTAAAAACCTATCTACATGTAGGAAGGTCTTTTTTTTATTTCTCATGGATGACACCTATGGTTTTACTGACCGGGCAGGCAGTGTCAATTTCTCCATGTTTAGGCCTAAAAAGTAGACTTTCAAGTGTCAAGATCTTTTAGACAGGTAATCTACAACATTGAAAACGTGTACACAGTCTTAAAAACTGGAAGTTTCACTAGGAGGACAATATTACATGTATTTATAATTGTTCAGTGTTTTTCTTTCAGAGATATGTACTTGTAATGCTATCATAAACCTGGGGCAATTATGATTTTCATTATATGAAGAAAACAACATTCTATCCAAACAAAGAATCAGTCAGCCACTTTATTTTCTATAGCCGACTAGGACGTGTATTGTTACCATTTCTCAGAATTTGTATGGGATCTGTTTGAGAATGAATAGGTTTTACAATTGTTAACATTTTGAAGTGTAAAAAATTCAAAAGATAATTTTACATACAATGCTATCATACTGTACATTGAGCGTCAGTGGTGTTCTGATATGTTTGTTTAAAATGGGAATTAATGTAAATGGAAATTGTGTGATTTTAAGAAGTTCTCATTCCAGCTTAAAATGTTTCATCTAGAAATGTCTGCATGCATGTACCATAGTTCTTACTATTTTTCCTTTTCTCTTGTTTTCTTTATGTACAGTATGTAGGATCCTTTTCTGTAGCCCACCTGACTCCCAACACGAGAGCAGAATTTGTACGTCTGCAACTTCAAACCCTTCAAGTAAGTTATCCGTTTGTTTATTAGATGGAATAATGTACAAGTTCATTTATTCGTTCAATTGATTTAGATTTTAGTTAGTCACGTACATGTAGTCATAAAATTTTTGTGCAAGTTTGTGAATTTATGCCATATTTTTTTGTTTTTTTCAATTTATTTCACTATTAAAAACCACAAAAATATATTACATCATTATCATTGATACACATAACTGAATATAGGAAATAGTGAGGAATCATATAAAGCATATTTATGCTTGGTAAAAAATGATCCCCAGAACACAACATAAACTTAAACGTGTAATAATAATAACAACAACAATATATTAACATAAACAAATATACGATACTATGGATAGGACAGAGAGAAAAAGAAAGAGAAGAGAAAAGAAGAGGAGAAGTTAGGTAACATATTTACACAATATTAAGAGAACATTCCATTAATCAACAAATACTGTTTATACAAGCGTGTGAATTGTTTGACTGTATTACATTTCTTTAATGACATCGGTAAATTGTTCCAAATTAGAGGGCCATGGTAAAAAACAGAAGATTTACTTTTAGTGGTCCGGTGTAGGGGGAGATAAAAATTACTTGAATTTTGATGTTTTACAGATTTGATTCCTTAGTTTAATTTTTTTGTCACAAACTTAAAGGCACAGTCCACCATAAGGTCAAGTTGGTTTTATTAAAACTTTGATGTCAGGGTGAATCTTGCCTTTAAGAAAATATTGTCATATTTGTTTTTTTTTAAGTTTGGAGCTTTTATCGTGGCCCAATCTTCAGACTTAATGTAACATTTCATTGTATACAAACCTTCTCGGTGAAACCGTGTTAGTTACAGTATTTGAATATTCCCTATGTATTGATTAGCTTTTTATTTTTGAGGTGAATCACAGTGCATGTACGTGCCATTGATTTCTTTTTATTTAACTTGTTGAAGACTAGACACGAAATATGCGTGTTAAAGCATAACCAAACTGTCTTTATCAGCTTAATAAAATACAAGAGGAAATACTAAATAGCAAGAGCATTATTTATATGTCTACCCAATACCATGAACTGTAACACAGTTTAGCTTGGCAAAGTCCCAACTATGATTGTTCTAAAAATATTCACTTGTTTGGGGCAAAGCAAAAGTGAGAGAGGGGAATTAAGGGTGTGTATTTTCGTAAGATTATAAAATTGTCTCTTAAATCTTAAAGGGAAATGGCAAGAGTGGAAGTAGTCCGTAGTTTAGGACACAATGCTCCCAGAGTAAAGTATATAGTGCTTTAAAGTTTCTGCTGAGAAAATTTCATAGTCATACATCTCCTTATTGTTATACAACTAACAGAAAATGCTGTGACAGTAATATTTGTTGTGTAGCTTTCTATGGGATCAATTCTTATCAGGGCCTGATATTCAAAACTGGTATTGCTTGTTTCTCGTCAAGTAAACAAATTCAAGATAAGTTCTTACAGCCTGGATACACTCTCTTTGTATTTGTTTCAACTCATTTGGTTTTGAGGCATTTCTACTTCTCCCAGTCATGCCACTGCCCTTTCCATTGGTTTGGCCATGTCGCCAAAATTCACAAAGTAAATAAAATTTTTCTTAAAAATCACAATCTTAAAAAAATGCACTTTCACTGCTGATCATTGTAATATAATTGTAATGTTTAATAAACAATTCACAATCTTACAAAAATTGCACTTTCACTGCTGATCATTGTAATGTAAATATTATTATTATTATTATCTATTATTATTATTATTATTATTATTATTATTATTATTATTATTATTATTATTATTATTATTATTATTATTATTATTATTATTATTATTATTTGTATTTGTATTGTGCTTTTCCTGTTAGGCCCAAACCGCTACACATTGGGCCATCCTTCTTTACAAGGCAGCATCTATACAACGTGCTATAGAAGGGGCCCGAAGAATGTTGAAAGTGTTGAAATGGCCATCACACCGGGTTTTCACCCTTCTCTTTTTGATGAAATGTGTGGGTTCTTTTACGTTAAATTGTTATGAGAGGACCAAACTATTTACTGTACTGTTTGTTGACAGAAAATAAATTCATCATAGCATGAGATATGATTTTGTTTTGAAAAATTACTTCACAAAAATGAAGAGGAATTTTATATTTTGGTATGAATTTTGTAGTAAGGTACGTGCATGTAACAGGATTTCTTCCAGTGGTACAAGCTGTATGAATGATCATTGTTCATTTGCATATGTAGGCCCCTCCAGTGTAGTTGAATTGAAAAGCCAGGGCTTGTAGCTGAACTAACAGGCATCACTTTATTTTCAGTCCATGGTGCAGGACACAACAAGTCTACAATTCAATTCATCATGATAGTAATGGTACGATAATGGTAGTGGATTCCAAAATAAGTCTACTTTCATTTCACCCATGTGTGTCTACCTCATTTCCAACAATTCAGAGGATAGAAAAAGCAATTTTAAGATTGATTGTGCAAGCCAGTCCAGTATGACTCATGTAGAGCGACTTTACAGTCATTAGAAATATCTGTAAACAGTTAGCTTTGTGGAGAGGGCACAAAATGCATACAAAACTGTTGGGTGTGAAATAACAAAGGACATCACATTTTATATCACCAGTGGAGTCAATTCATCCTATGTTTGGCAAACAGATTACGATGTAAGCTGTCAGATTAAAGTCACATTGGGTTAGTTATGTCATGAACCTGGTTGTGTGTGTATAAATGCTCTGACCGGTCAAGTTTCCTCCAGCCTGGCACACTTCCGTGTTCAAATTTTAGGAATGAGTGTGGCAGAGGGATATGTGTGTGTATTTGTGTGGGTGTGCATGTGTGTCTGTGTGTGTGTTTGTGTGGGCATGTGTGTGTCATTACCAGTGTTGTATCCGAGGCCGGCTCACCCGAGGTCAAGGACGAGGCCAAGGATTTTTCTCCGAGGTCAAGGACGAGGCCGAGGCCGGAGGTCTAAAAAGGCCGAGGACGAGGACGAGGCCAAGGATTTTTCTCCAAGGACAAGGACGAGGCCAAGGCCGGAGAGGGCCGAGGCCGGACCGAGGCCAGATTTCTGGGGCCGAGGCCGGCCGAGGCCAGACATTTTATGGCAAGGCTGGATCAAGCACAATCTCAAAAGAAAATATGTTATTTCATGTTCTCTACTGAAGGTTTCCTTGTTTGTGTGGATTCTTATTGTTTAATCTCATGTTATGACCCCTCAACTCTCCATACAACACACGCATACACTTATATTCATAGACACTACTGGATCTCTCCTCATTCTCATTTGTGAACTTTGTGTACTTGTCTTATCAATGTATGACTATGCCTTATTTGAAAACCACACCCAGCCCCTATATAGTGCACAGCTTGATACACTCACAAGACAAAGTAAATCTGTTATAAAGTAACAATACACTGTAGTAGCAGTTTGTCATGTTTTAGCAGACATACTAGGTGTTAAAAATAATGTTTGTTAATTTTGAAAATTAATAACACAAAAACTTTATAACAGATTATACTGGCATTGAG
>JZLH01S0077775.1:17216-68453 GCA_001188425.1 Eucidaris tribuloides | reverse complement strand
ACCAAATTGGGATGGTCATTGCACTTACCTGCTTGAGTGTGACCTACTTTTTGAAGGTAAAGCCATGGATATGATAAAACTATCTTCAGCAATAATGGAGTAATAATGTGTGGCTGATTTTCTCATGTCTAACTGTCACTGCTGAAATTAGCTGATTTCTCACAGCTTTAACTACATGCATGTAAACAGAAACTAATAGATTTCAATTGTGTAGTTCTTTATGGAGCCTCCAAGAAAAAAAAGGGGGGGAAGGGGCATATCTACAAGCAAAATACAAGGACCTTTTCATTATATATTTTTTCATTCACCCAGAAATATAAATTGACCATCTGGATTATAATATTGAAATTACAATCCAACATACATGTACATTTGATTTGGAGGTAATATAGAAAAGTTTGTGGAGCCAATGTAAGAATTCTAGCACAATATTTATGCCATAAAGTCAAAAGCATTTGTTAAAAATAACTGTATTGCCATCCTGTCAACTGCAACTTATGCTTGTACTGACCATACAGTACATGCATACTTTACTTCCTCTTCATTGGTTTCAAGTTTATTTTAACAGTCAATACTATTGAAATCTGTCTTTGAGATATAGAATGGATGTTATTTCAGATCTGAAATGTAATACTATTATCCCAAACACTGTCTCCAGGTCCTTGCAACCTAGGAATGTTAATGAGAAGTGTAATTAATAGTTCTTTAAAGGGAGCATTACAAATTTTCAAAGGATGCCATTATACAAAAATGTAATGTTTAAAATTCTAGAGCAATTGTACATGTAATTGGTATATAATCACACTTCAAAAGGTGTGCATGTAGGGCGTATTTGCTCAAGATGTGTACAGACGTTTAATATTCAAAACTAGGAAAGCAATAGATAATGAATTCATAATGTCCCGGTGTTTCACAAAAAAATAACATTTAAAGGGTGAAGATTTGTATGAATCTTTATTCATCAGAAATGATTTTATCACTTCTTTAATGAACTCAATTTTTCTTTGAAGAGCTCATCTTTGCTTGCTCAAATTTAAAAAAAAAAGTCTGTCATATTTCCCTCAGTTATAATTGCAGCATCGTCCTACTACGGTAGTTCATGTGCAATTAATACTGCACATCATAAGTTTGACAGAACCTTTAAAGGCAGTGGATCTCTTTTGCATGCCTAAAAATTAACATTGTGTAAATACAATGGCATTTAGAAGAAAATGCCATCTGGGAACCTTCAGCAAAATATAGGAGTTAGAAACTCAGTTTTGGCGGAATTATAGTAACCGTTAGACTCAGATTTGATATTTTTTTCACGCGAGAAAAAAAATTCTACGATAGAACGTACACTTAACGGCTATTGTTTTTCTTTTGCATTTTTCAAATTCTAGGCAATCACTGACCCCCAAATTTCACAGACATGCCCTTCATCAGTAGCCTAAGGGCATGGGTTATCTTTTCCTGGTCTGCGGGGGATGTTTGCAAATGAGATCCACTGCCTTTAAAGTTGCTGTGAGAGAATGAGTCTTGAGACTTGAGAGTCTTGTCTGAGTTGTCATGTCAAAAAGCAGGACAAGAACATGTGTCTCCCCCACAATTCCTGTGTCCTTGAGGACTCTAAAATAGTGCCCCCTCCCCCTTCCCCCTTCCCTAACCCCACATCATGATCCCAGTACAAAACCACAACATATACACATGATGTTATGTTTAGGTTGCCTCCATCCCTGGGGCTCACTTAGTGTCTGGGGGTAGTAATCCTGGTTGGGGTCACTGAACTTTCTGTCTCCTTTCTGGACTATTTATAAACAGTGTATAAATGGAACCAAGGTCAACTGTGTTGTTTAAAGGAAGATGTAAGCCACAACGCATGTTGTAGGTCCATGCAGCAACTAACAAAAAAAAAAATGACATTGTGAGAAATTATGGTCATGGTGAAAAAGAAAGCCTAAATACAGGGTATGGTGGCTCTTCTCCGTGTATAACACTACGGTTATAAAAAAAATTTGTTACAACGAAGTAGAACTAGGGCTCCCAAAGATTATTATCTATGCACATGGCGGCAATGCTATTAAATAACTTCTTTTGTCCAGGAGGTGATGATTGTCTGTGACAATGGCCGTCCCCCTTCCTGGACAAAAAGAATGTTTTTAATAGATCACTGTCCACTGTTATCTGTACTTTAAAGTGATAGGCTAACATTGTGGAGCTTCAATTTAAAAAATTGTCAAAATAATTTCGATATCTGAGCTACATAGTAGTGTTCATTTTATGGACAAAATAAACACTCTATGAGATACAAAAGTTTGGAATTCGTTACATCTGGGCAATGGGCAAGTACTCAGCCACACCCCTGAAGCCTAACAATACACCCTACGGGGCGAGTTTTATTCAACTGGGTGTACACACAGTAAGTCTATGGGAGGAAATGGGCAAGTGAATCTGGTCAACTTACGATTTTCACTTTTTTAAAGCACTAAATAATCATTTTGAAATACAATTTTTTCAGGACTTCATTTTTAGACCTCATCAAAGACACTGGAAGCATGGGGAATCATGCGGCTCAGATTTTTAACTGTGGTAAATGTTAGCTAATACCTTTAACTGTTCGGTTATTACAAAATTTCGATAGAAAAATGCCGGTCCAAAGGTCTTCGTTATAATGGGAGTTGACTGTACTGAGTGACACTTACCCTCTGCAAGGCCCTTACAACTAGTAAATTTCTGTTAATTTTTTATCTTTGCAAAATTGTCCCAGTAGTCCAAGATCACCAAAACAGCACAGGGGGAGAGCTTATTGATTCAAACAGTGCATAATTTAATACAGCACGATTAACATGCATTGGGTGGCATGCTTCAGTCACGTCAGGTCAGCTCAAGGCCAGCACATTACGATCTGATTGGTCAGCAAGAACTGACAATTACCAACAAAATCGAAGAGAAAAATTCAGCACAAGGAAAGAAATGTACTAAAATATCACATTTTTTAAGTGTTTTGGTGTGACTGTTTGTTGCATAACATCCTTTTCCTGGCTGTATGGCATGCTTCAAATTTTGAAGAATTTTTAAACTTATTCCTGTTAATTCCCAACTACATATACATCTTCCTTTAAAGGCCAACATTTTGCCTGCCATATGTCAGAATGTTCTTGCCAACAAAACTTGGAAGGAATGAGACAAAAACAGAATGGTCTGGGCAAAAGGTCTGATTTCTAAGTGGTTAGAGGAGAATCATTCCAACATACTCCCCCTTAGCTACTTGCCCCCCCCCCCCAATCCCTTCTCCAGGGTGAGGTGCCCTTTTTAAAGATCCGTAGTCCAGGCAAGGAGGTATCCAGGCATAATGGAATATTGTCCTCTCTCGACTCTTATGATTATTAAAGTGGGGTGGAATTTTTATTATTTTTTCCTCAGCCATGCAAAGTATACAAGTATGGTTTTGTGATTAACTAACAAGTTATTTCTCCTTGCAGTCTGTACACATTGCTATTGCATTAATCTGGAAATTACAATTTCTGAATATGACTTTGTATGAATTTGATGATGTATGAATTATGGACATACACTGTATGTATCTAGCTAACTCTGAAGTTATTATACATGTATAATATTTTTTATGTACTTATCAGTAACTATTCTGGCTAGGAGTTTTACATAATCACAATGCACCTTGTACATACATGTAAATGTAATTGTAGCACTAGTAGAAGGACACAGACTCACACAGTCACACATTCACACACATGTACATGTATGAGAGATTGACACAAATCCTGAACAAATGAAACTGTGCATTTGAATGACAGCTACCACAGTATTTATGAAACTAAAACACTAACTAAAACTACTTTACTTACAATATTGATTACCTGTCAGAAGGCTAGCCAGCACCATACTTCCAAACCAGAGTGAAGATTAGGGTTTACATTACAAGCCATGTATGTGCAGATATATGTTGTCATTTGTAATTACAGAAGATTAAATTTCATGTTTATGTTAAGATGATTTTCAGAAGATGGTCAAAATACATACGCGTAGGCCTAATGTATGCAGGAATGAAACTTGATTTGTTTACATAGTTTTTGTTCTGATGAATTAAGTAAGATAATTTTGCTTCCATGTGTGAGAGGGATGTGTGACTACAATTGAAGCAAAAAATGGATGATATCGGATTTCCTACCTTGTGTGGTAAATAAAAAATAAAAAATAGAAAACAATCAGTTTCAGCATATTTTAAGTTAATAATACAATTTAAGTCAGTTTCTTAATGTTACTTAAAATGATAGGATCGCTAACTAATATTACAGCATCCCATAACACATGTCTGGACCTCAATACATTCTTGAATATTTTTTGTTTGTTTTACAGAATCCAAAGAAGTCAAGACCAGTGGTACTCTTTATCTCCCTGTCTGGAGTCAAAGTTTGTTGTACTGATGATGAAAAGGTAAAGTGGTGACAATAGTAACAGTGATTTATCTTGGCTTTGGTTAGAAATTAATGATTTAAGGATTATATTCATGGTAGTGTTGGTGATTTGATGATAATGATAAAGATGATGCTAATTATGATGATAGTAGTAATGATAGTTGATGTCAGTGATAGTAGTGGTGGGGATGAGGATGATTAGGATGAGGAGGAGCATGATGATGATGATGATGATGATGATGATGATGATGATGATGATGATGATGATGATGATGATGATGGTGATAATGGTGACAATAATTGTAATGAAGATGATGGTGATAATGGTGAAGATGGTCATGATGGAGATGGAAAATATGGTGAATAAAAATGTATTCAGGATAAAAATGATGGTGATGATGAGGAGAAGGAGAGAATGAGGAAGATGTTGAATTATGTTGCTGGTGGTGGTATATAATGATGTCCATAATGGGGCCATTGATAGTGGTAGTGATAATGACCATAGCTAAGGTGCTCAATGATAATAGTGATGCTAATTGTTGTGATGATGTTTGCATGAGTAATAGTAACATTTGTCAATATCATCATACCTTTAGATAGTGGTCTGTGATTATGATAAGATGGTGGTGGTGGTGGTGGTGATGATGATGATGATGATGATGATGATAATGATGGTGGTGGTGATGGTGATGGTGATGATGATGATGATAACGATGACGACGATGATGGTGATTATGATGATGATGATGATGACAACGATGGTGATGGTCATGATGATGAGGAGGAGGCAGAGGATATATTGATATTGCAGATAAATGTTACCTGGGATAGAGATATCAGTCCTTGATGATAAGGATGAAGTTGTGGTGATTGATAAAGTAACTGTAACATTAATGCTAGGGACTTGATAAAAGTGCTTACAATTTTTATTTCAATGAGGTAGTACACTTCGCAATTCTAGTAACATTGAATCCATAACAGGAAGGAAGTGGGCATATATTTTTATTCACTTGAGTGCCATAAGTTGTTGATCAATGCAAACTACATGTATGTCATTGTCAGTATACTATGTATATATTTCAAAGACGAATATGACATAGAATGAAAGCAAACAGATTACTCCACAATGAAGCAAAAAAATGCTGGTAGGTAGTTTTGAAAGGAGAGACACGCTGCCTTGACCAACCATCATCTTATTATTACATCATTTCTAAAAATAGAAACATGATATCACACTTCCTTAGTAACCATATGCCCCATTCCATTTAATTATCTGACCTTGACTTCTATCCTGCTGCACAGCACCTCCCCTTGCCTCCAACAAGTTTGGATTACCTACTTTTTGTTTCCATGGCGACATAACAAGCTTTAAATTGGGATTCCGAAATGGGCGTACAAGTCCGCCCCGCCACCTCCAACCTTTTCAACTGCAGGGTGTCAAAATATCAAGAGACGGGTTTCAATCCTGAATATGGGTCAGGGATTACTGGTGCATCTTGGTGTGAGATGTAAATATCAAAATGGGTCAGAGAGGGAAAGGGCTTGCATTTATGTAGGTTGATTGGCACAGAATTTGGCAATATACTGTATATTCATACTACATTGGTTGCCCAAATTACACTGCAATAAGCATTTTTTTTATTGTGAAGTTGGACAAGTTTACTTGGCTACCATTTGCACAATCATGTGTATCTAATGTACATGTCGAGGGAAATACATATACATGTAGACATGTATCGGTAATGAATATTTTCCCTTTACTCCATAATAGTATTCATACATGAAGGAGTAATATTTTGATTTTCTGTCTTTTTTTTTCCAAATCAAATCAAACTCTTTGAAATATCAATGAAGAACATTGACTTCTTTGAATCCACATAGAGTAGTGGTGATGGGCACAGACCATTATTTTTACATCAACTTCAACTTCATTGCCAACTCATAAACTCCAGAAATTTATTCAAGATACTCCTCCAGGACTGCCAACCTCTGCTAAGAAAAAAAAACATACTGATGCACAGTAAAAGTCATATTTTGAAGGCACAAAACATATTTTTGTACCAAAATGGGTAAATTACATATACTTACCTGTATGTCATATCAAATTTGCCGAAAACATATTTTACTTTTAAAATCATACTTTTGTATTTTGGATGATGAAAAAACATACTTAATATCATTCAAACATACTAGCTCTGCTCCTCAACTTCAAAAGCATTCACAGTCTAGCTCCTTCATACGTAAATGTATCTGAACTCATCACAATCAGCCAACCATCCATGTAAAAGTGAAACTTCACGGAAATTGCTGTATGGGTGAAACCTCCTTAATTTACAATTTGTAATTGGAAATGAAAACTTCTTTTCACATTTGTCTCCACCATGGGATCTACATGTATTGTGAGTATAACATTGCCAAAGAAGTTTCACCCAAGTTCTGATGTCACCATCCCAATAAAGAATTGACGGAGTCCGTGTCTAATTTTTGAGACCCGCAGGGGGCCATACGTCACCAACGTGGGACCCGCTGTGAATGATATTGGCTGCGAGGGCTGTCCGCTGTGTGGTAGTGGACTAGATTGCAGATAGCAACATCTGGCATGGTTTAGTAGCACAAACCTAAAGATGTTGATCATTTTCTTTATCTCATCAATTTCTTTTTAATTTGGATTTTCTGACCGACAAATATGAAAAAGTGTAGTTTAATAGCATAGAAATAACTGACGTGAATTGGAATAAAGTGTGTATGAGTTATAGTTTTGTAAAAATACTGTATAGTGTCGGCCTAAACAATTAACATGATTGGCAATGACAACGTATATATCTGTTTTCCCTGATCAATATGTTTCATACACATTTGTACTACAGTAGTACAGGGTATAGGATGTTTGACTATTTCCCTCGTTTTGTGTACTTACATGTACTACAATAGGCTTAAAAAAAAATTTATTGCTATTACTAAAAAAAAAAAAAAAAAATGTGTTTACAAAATGACTACAGTGCATGATTAAGAGATTTTACCATTTGGGTATCGAAACAAACCATGGATTTAAATCTTGATGGACTTTTTTTACATGTATCATTTGGTGCAGATCTGTAACTTTGGCGCATATTCCAATTGAAAATAACATGATTTTTTTTTCAAGCATTTCAATTTAAAATGTTCTTGTGGCAGGCATACAGTCACCAGATCTGTAGGCCTACCATCTGGCTGTAGTTCCACCGTGATATATGAGGGAGGTCTTCTCGTTGGCGATATCATGTACTTGTAAAAATACCACCAAATCAATCAAAGTATTTGCATTCTTTATGGCAAACGGCCTTATTGAATGTAGCACTGTTCCTTAATCCAAACATATTTTAAAAGATTTATAGTGTCACATAAAAATGTCTGTGATAGAAACATAAGTTTGAAGTGGTAATTTGAAGTGGTAAGAGCTGGGAATTGTGGTATTGGATAAGAGATAGCCTAACTTCGAACCGCAGTGCAATCCGTTTCAGCAAGAATCTATTCACTGCTATCAGAGGACAGGAACTTGACTGTCGACCCAACGGCAATTTATTTTTCAAAGCATCCCGCTGGCTGGGGTCGATTTTAAGACAACATACAGAGTTAGCCACGTCACAACCATGAACTTAAAGCAGCGTTCCAACTTCCAACCTACATGTACATGTAGATGTCAAGCTAAAGTGATGATCAAGTCACTCATGCATTCCATCAAAGTTAGGGGTGGGACGAAAATCACACAAAAAATGAGATAATGGGGGGGGGGGAGGAATCAGAACAAGTTGAAGATATAAAGCAAAATTTTCTCCATGGAAAGTAACATCTGTTTAATGACTGCAGTTTCATGTTGGTGGTTTATTTTGAAATTAATGCTTGCTTTTATTGTGACATCAAAATTTACACCAGATTTTAATGACATGCCCTGCCTTAGATCAAACTTAGGCTAACAATTAACTAGTAAATTTTACCAAAATGAAAGTTAAATATTGCTCATGCTTATTTCTCTCATGCTGTTTCTAAAGTTTAATCTGTAATAATTTGGGGCCCTGATCGCTTTAAACAGCTACAGCAATATTGTTAAAATTCATTAGAATGTGTTTAAAAATGCCCTGGAGGAACTGGTCATATCAGCATGTGTTCGTCATATTTGCCCTCTTCAAATGGGTGCTGAAAAGTAATTTTCGTTTGTTGGATAAAGAAAAAGGGCACTTAAATGTCAAATAGGACACAGAAGACTAAGGGCACATGTAGATATTATCACTATGTAGTACCCCTCCCCCCCCCCTCCCACTGTCCTTGCCTCTTTACAAAGAACCATTTTGTTCAATATCTCAGGAACACTTGGTATTCAATTATTAACTCACATGGTCTTGCTGTTTTCATTCTACTCTCACACAAACCAATACATTTCAAATATATACCTTTAAGTCATGTGAACTCCATGTAATGACACCCATCTACTGTAACCCTGCCATCCCCTTGACATCAACCCTGATGATACTGAGAAAACAAACAACCACATTCATCCAGGAGATTCATTCCAGCCAAGCTCCTTCACAAATCATGTTGGCCATGTTTAATGTGTTTTAAAACTACATGTAACATGAGTTCACTTACCATGACCTAAATTATTCACTGTGACACCAAATTCCACATAACTTGTGAGAGATGTGATTTTACAATCTTTGTACATTCAGTTTATCAGTTCGATGTTACTGATGATGGTGGTGCAACCATGCAAGGGTTACAGGATGAAAGTTCTTGTCAATTTCATATTTTTATACTTTGTACTCAGCAAATTTTTGTTTTTTGTTTTTTAATATGTTTTTTCTTCAATTTTGTTGTCATCCTTTCTTTCTTTCTTTCATCCTTTCTTTCTTTCTTTTTTTCTTAGTTATTTGTTTATTTAATGATAACATTTTAGTTATGATTATTTGTTTTGTGTATTTTATTTCTAAATGTGATTTGTTTTTGGAGGCTGCATTTTAACCATGTTCATCTCTTTAAAATAAATTACTCCAATCTTTAACATTCATATTGACTGTAATTTTGGTTCAAGAGTCAGAATTGTAAGGTAGAGGGTGGCCAATTTTTCCAAACATTACATTTGTGTTACCAAGACAGCAATGCCATGCACTTAAAGGTCAAAGGTCGACTAAGGTCAAACACCATACTGTGAAGTGCTTGAGGTCAGATACTTGTCCTATAATATCAGTGGTATCCACAGATCACAGTGTGTATACCACATCTATGTGTCGTAATACAACTTACAGCATTTAGTTTGAGCAAAACTGTGAAATCATATTCCAAACTCATCATTGAAATGATATGAAACCTTTGTGTAAGGTATTATGGATCACAGCATGCTTTTCTTCATATTGGTATCCAAGAAAGTATGATATGAATTGAATGAAAAACAAATGAAACATACATTTTTTTTTATATCAAAATAAACAGTATTTTCTTTTTCATGATTGAAAGGTTTTACTTCCTCATTTTGGGTCATCTGCTCTTGCAAAAACAAATTCTGATACTTTCAAAATAAACAAGAAACCACGTGTGTTTGTTACAATGGAGAGTTTGCAAAGTTAAAGAAGCAAATTATAAAAAGCACTTAAAATAGAGGCTTACATTTCCTGCAAATCTGATACATGTACTACATTAATTGGACTGCCGCTGCAATGCAATAATTTCTGCCTACACACATACATGTACATGTAGGCCTACACATATACATGTAGGCCTACACACATACATGTAGGCCTACTGTATGTACAGTAAACAATGATATAGCACCACCTCCCTTGGTATAACATCGTGTATTCTGGAAAACAACAACTGAAACATCATAGAGCTATGTCAGGATAAAATATACATGTACATGTATTCTCAAATTTCATCCCAAAATGTGAAAGGAATAACAGCTGTTGAGGTAACATCAAATGTCATTTTCATGCGCACTGTACATGTATGATTGATCTGATATCAACACAGCAAATAATGAGAGCCTTTGAGAGAATAATTGCAAAAAGGCTTGAATATTACAGCTCTAAGTCAAGAACTCATACATCTGTGGTTGTTCGTGCCCAGTGTTTATTACTGTTGGAGCAAGCCTTTGGGAATTATGGGTATCGGTATAATTTCCATCCATTTAAAGGGTAAACTAAAGATCTGCTACCAAGAAAAATGAAATGGAGCCCTCTATAGACTCACATAATAAAAATGGAGACCCCATGTTTTACCCACAATGCACCATAAACTGCGCTGTTACAAAATACAGGGAGCTTTCCCTCCTAGCCAACTGGTTATATGAATGATTTCAGAACTAAAAAATGATACACCAAGGTAAAAACTTTTCCCACATTTCATTGTGCACAGATCGTGTGTTAATCCTTAGAAGACAGTTTGGTTTTACTTTAACATGCATTTCGCATAGACCTTGAGACGAGATACATGTATCTTGTGTCTAGTCTCCAACGGGTTAAAATAGTGAAGTCACTGTCCACTACGTCAAATTTTGCAACTATGTATAATTCATGGATGGATATTAGAGACTATTTCCTTTCAAACTCTTTCAGAAGAAACAACATTACACGTATGTTTCTCGACAGCTAACCTTTAATTTTTTAAGGAAACAATTAAATAAAGATAATTTATTTGTTTTCAGATGTTGATCCAATGTATTTCATTGTTTGGCTTCTCAAATTTAGTAACCCAGAGAATTAAATCATGTAAATTACTGAAATTGTGCACCTGTTCTTGATAATATTATTAAGGATTTGAATTACTATCTACTGTTCTCGATCAAGAGAAGATACATGTACAACATTTTAATGTAATCATGTTTCATCTTCCTTTCGATACAGTTGACAAAGTTTACTATGATTTTTCCGAACATAAATCATTGTTATGTTGCCAGATTGTTTCCAAATGTTGGGTTGCAAAGTGTGTCATGTCCATGAAGAGAGACTCAAGTTCCTTACACAAGTAGTATCACAATGGTTTATGGATTCCATTTTATATTATTTATTATTTTTGGGCGTTGGTTCTGCTTTGCATGAAATCAAATTTGTCAGACAGTATGATTGCATATTTTGTCAATTATCTATGCAAGCATCTAGTATTTTGGCGCCGTTCTAACTGTCTCTTTCTATCTTCGTGTTTTTTATAGTTTGGAATGTGATATACATGTATGTATTTTGTAAATTAATGATAGAAATAAATGAAATGAAATGAAAATTTTTATTAGCTGGTATTCCTGGAATTATGATTGAACTGAAGATGCACCTTGTTATTTATTGAAATTGTGAAGCTCCAATCTATATGGAAGTGAATTGTAGGAGTCATAGATTTGTGAATCCCTAAATGTGTTCACTTGATGTTGTCATTGTTGTTGTTATTGTAGTTGTTTTTGTTATTGTTGCTATTATTGTTGTTGTTGTTGCTGTTGTTGTTCGTTATATACATGTACATGTAGGCAAAACAGATCAATTTACCAAAAATGTGAAACTGTGTGTTTTCTTTTATAAAACTAGCAAAAAACATCAATATCAATATCAGAAAATTTCAACCTATCACTTCTGTAGAGTCAGCTTTTATACCAAGTCCATCAGTCATGGCAAAGGTTGAAATTCTTCATGTTCATTCATAATGGTGATTACCGGAGTGATCTTTGTAATATCATTCTAATAAGTGGGTATGCTGCAAAAAGATGCCCTCAGTCCTTCCTTGGTTTAGATATAGATCTACACGTATGATCAGGGACAAAATACAGGGGGGGGGGGGCGCAGGGCAATTTTGCCCCCGAAATTTGAAAAAGAGCCCTGGTAAATTGCCATGGGGTTCAATACTAAAGACTATCTGGAATGCACTGAAACAAGAAAAGGGCGATTCCGTGCGTGTCGTACGGGACATTTAGAGAATATTTTCGAGTCTCATGGCAAAATGCTTGAGCGATGAAGATATGTTTTATGGTAATTATAAAGTACATGTACTAGTGGGTACCCTAGTGAAGTAATGACAACCAACAAAAATTTGTACTTCATGGGTAAATTAGAGATGAAAATGTCGCGTGTCGTACGGGACGCAGAGAAAGTCAAGTTTTTGAAAATTGAAGTTTATGTCCAAAACTCTGTGAGTTGCATGAATAAAAATGACTGAATCTCTACTAAATCAATGAGACAAATACTGAAGACTACTTTTATACAGCTATAATTTTGAAAATGTCTTGAACATAAAAATGCGTAAGGCAAATATCTTCAAGAACGCACGTGTCGTACGGGACATCAAAAAGTGTCGTACGGGACATCTCTGAAACAATTCCATAATTACCTAGCTTACATCAATAAAAACACTGCATTTCTCCTAATTTGGAAATATTTTATTACAAAACTATTAAACTGACACTTTAAAATGTATACACATCATAAGAATTGCAAAAATCTTTGGAAATATTAAGTATGTTGTACAGGAGAAAATGTGTCGTACGGGACATAGGAAATGGTGCGCTTCCCATGTCCCGTACGACACATTTTGTCCTGTACAACACACTTAATATTTTAGACAAATATTTTTTCAAGTATGCAACCTAATGTGTTCTGAGCAGTACATAAATGTTTGGATACATCTTCTAGAACCCCCTATTCCTTTTCCCTTCCTCTCCCACTTTGAATTTGCTAACCTAGGCCAGTAGGCCTATACTTGAAGAAAGCTTGGAACAGGTGCTATAACAGATTACAAATGAAAAAACATGGTGTAAGGGCATAATTTTTATTCAGATGAAATGATGACTAGGTCAATATATTATAATTAAAATTTAATTTTAATATCATGTAAAATTTTGAACAAATACACTCTGTTCAAGGGACAATGTCCTACGACACATTTTCGTACGGGACAAAGTGATGAATAATGATTAATAGAAGATAACATGGAGTAAATCTCTAACTTATGGATCATATGACTACTACTCACATCAATTTAGAGATTTTGTACTATAAAGCTTGTAGCCCCTAAAACTGAGCACAATCAAACTTTTTTCCAGTTTATGTGTCGTACGGGACACTTATGTAGGCTTGCCGAAAACTGACACTTAAGTCTAAGTAGGAATGGAGAATATTTTTGTAAACATAGTCAGCTATCAAGGGGACATCCCAATAGCTTGACCTTCAGTATCTAAAAATTGTTCAGTAGTTCTCCGCCGCCACAGATCTAGTGTATACAAATTTTTCATACATAAAACTGTAAAACTTGTGAAATTTCAATAAAATATCAAATTTTTTCACATTTCACCCCCCAAATAGACTTTGAGACAATCTTGCACCCAAACTGACATTTCCAATGGTTTATGGTATTAACCTAAAAATTTTATCAACCTAGTTGTCAGCTAGAAGCATATTTTAAATTTTAGCATTTTTTCAAGTTTTAGCACTTGGAATCCGCCCCAAAAGTACCCTGAATTGAAATTTTAATTTTTTGTGATGATGGTGCTCTTTTTGTTGTAATTCCAAAGTTTGCTTATGATTTAATCTAATTGGCTGTCACTTCACGATTATCCCTTGACCCCCACTCCCGCCTCTCCGCCCTCTCCCCCCCCCACCCAAAAAAAAAACAATTATCTAAGTTTTTGTCCCATATCCAAAGATAATACCAAAAGTGACACGCCTCTGACCTGTAAGAGTTATCTTACCAACTGAGACATCCACTGACAGAGAAGCAAACCAGACCAAGAATCAGAAAATTATGATAATTTGATTGAAATTCCAGAACACTCAAGTTGACAAGTTTACTACTCCACTCACAACTGACTTGTAGGACATACATGTAAATGTACTGAGGTGTGCTTGTACACTGTATTAAATGTGTTGTATAGTTGAGCTTCCTATCCATTTTTGAGAACAGTTCTACAATTGTAACTAGTCTGTGACAATCTAAAATCGGTATGGCAGCCTATGTGATGGTTTTTGTAGTTATCATTATGTAGAAGATTATGGTGATGATGATGATGGTGATGGTGATAATGAGGTGGAGCAGGAGGATTGGTGATGATGATGATAATGATGATGATGATGATGGTGGTGGTGGTGGTGATGGTAATGATGATGGTGGTGGTGGTGATGATGATGGATGATGATGATGGATGATGATGATGATGGATGATATGATGGATGATGATGATGATAATGATGGTGGTGATGAGGAGGAGGAGGATGGTGATGATGATGTATGATGATGATGATGGATGACGATGATGATAATGATGGTGTTGATGAGGAGGAGGAGGATGGTGATGGGTGGTGTTGAAGGCAAGAATAATGTGGTTGGTGATGATAACAATGACAACATTTTGGGATGTTTGTATGAATGGTGTTGGTGGACGTGATGGTGGTTATGGTGATTTTGATAATGGTGGTAGTGTACTGTAGGTGCTGATACAAATAATGAAATGTTCATAATATTGTTTGTCTTTGAATTGTTGGTAGCACAAGTAGATATTCATCTGATATTTAAATCTATAAGTATTTATGTGGATAGTTTGTTTAATTGTCTGATTTTCATGTTTGGCATGTGAAATTTGAAATTTAGGATTCATTCATTTCTTGAAAAATGCCAATCAAATCATTTCATACCAAATGTTCTTTCAGGTGTCAATGCGGATCAGGTTATTTATATTATTTATTCATTTATTTTTATTTTAGTGTTCAATTTATAATATACTAAAATCACAAAATCGGGCTTTAAGCCCTGAAATATAAAGTTATATTTTCTGCCGTGAGTGAGAGAAAAGGTACATGTACAGATGAGATAGCCAAACTGAAACTACATTGCATTTTCATTATAAAGCATTCAACATAAGAGGGCGCTACATCCTTACATGTAGAACTATCAGGGCAATATTTCAGTCAAATTTATGAATTCCTATATTACCAAGCCAAATCAGTTCCCTGTGGTTCAAGCAGGTCATATTATGATCTGATATTATTTGAAGATCCATTTTCCTTTTTTTTTCCTGAAAAGTACAAAGATGGATGCCTTTAATTAATCGCTGTACGGCTGATTAGTATGTCTGTCAGCTACCACTCCAAGTTGGACTGCCTGTGGGGGTCGGGACGTTACATTACAGGCAGAACTCAGTCAATGAACAACTTTTAAAATATTCAGGATCAGTCCATCAGCCCTGCTTTAATTGAAAATTTCCCCTTCCTTAAATATACAGATACCCTTCTCTTCCCCCCTCCTGCTTAGTTCTGCATGTCAGTGATAACTTTAGGCAAGGTATTGGAAATTAAAATCTACACATACAGACTATGCATATCTAAATTCTAGGTTCTGGATCATTCCTGGCAATACGTAATTTGTCCGAACTTTTAAAAGAGTTTGATTTTTTATGTAAAACTTTATGCTTTTTTGATTGAACATCAAGACTTTTCCAATGGAAACATAAACACTTCATTTGAGTAAACTGATTATACTGGGGTCATGATACATACAGCAGGGCTCGACACTAGCACTTGCTCGCTTGCCTGGGACAAGTAAAAATTTCCCATCAGTGCAAGGAAAAGCTCAAAACATTTTAATTTACTTGCCCAATTGGGCAAGTAAAATTTTGATCCTCAAATGAAACAAAAATCATGTCAAAAATCTTACAAGTGAACAAAATATGCTTGAAATTGTGAGGTGATTTGTTTAGGGTTTAATTTTTTTTTAAATCACCTTGTTTAAGGTGGTAAAATTTTCAAGAAAGTACACGAAAATCCTTGAATAGGGTGTAAATTTCACCAATGGATAAAACTTCTGTAGGGGTGGTTTGGAAATCCTGTGGTTGCCATGTGTACAACAGTATACATGTACAGTAGTTGAGTGCCCTTTCCCCCTTCTCTCTCCCAACCCCCCCCCCCCACCCCACCCCCGCACGGTATGTCAGTGTGTGTCATGTGTGTGCATAGGCCTGGTATGTCCTGTGTGGTTGTGTAAGTTTCTGTCTGTATACATTTTCAAACATTAGTGTACATCATTTTTTTGTGTGTGTATGTTTGTGATTATGTACGTGTACAGTATATTTGTATGTATGTATGTATGTTTTGTTGTGATACATACTGATAGCTTCAATGGCCCATGTGATTGTGCACAGTGCATTCTACTGTTGTCACTGTTCTATGAGGTGTGATACAGGAATAAAGCTAAAAGGAAATCACAAATTTAGATCATGGCCCATAGTTGGTTGTCAAATGAGAATGGCTAACTTCAGTGTAGTCCAGTGCTCCATATGCCTGGATTACAGTGGTCTAATTACATTACCTAGCTTGCTTGGGTAAGAGAGCCAAAGCGCGATCCTTGGAATACTGTAAACATCTAATTCACTGTTTGAAAATTTTCAATCATTTTGCACACCTGGCACCAAAATATGAAAGGTTTTTGTTTTTACTAGACGAGACACAAGCATGTTGTATGCCCTGCAGAAGGGCCCTAGCATATGTTGCCTTTAACTTGAAACTGGCTTTCTTCTCATGAAATCAAATAGATTCTTTTCTCAGTGCGTAATATTTCTGAAATTAGAGAAACATATGCTAAGGCACTTCTGCAGGGCACACGACGAGCATTTATTCTAATATCAGTATTAAATAATTCTAAAGTTTCGCCCTAATAAAAATTGAACTCGTAGAAAGCTTCTCTGTACCAGAAATTAGAACGTCTCAGCAGTTTCTGAAAAGAATTGTACAACAAAGAGAAATGTTTTAACTTGAAATTTTTACAGGTGAGTCTTTAATTGGTATGCTTGATTGATTCTGAGAGCATTGTGTCCCAAGATGAGGAATAAGGACTACAGTTCGGCCTCGGTTAACCGGCGACGTTGGGACCAGCAGTCATCCGGATAAGTGATATGGCCGGATAAGAGAGATAATGTACAAACACAGTATACCGGGGAGTTAATACATGTCCTATGTTATAGTATTATAACCCACACACCATGTGCAAATTGCCACAGACCACACACATGAGTTACTTTGTTTACTTTTCCCCAAATACCCAGCCAGTTCTGTGTACACTTGTGATAAAGGTGTATCAATTACAGGCAATGACTGATATGTCCATTGTCCGGATAATGGAGAGAGCCGGTTAACCGATCGCCGTATAACCGAGGCCTGTACTTCCAAACTTGCCATTTCCCTGTAAAGACACAAGTTAACAATGACCACAGTTTAAAAAAAAATGTTAGCTTCATAATCCTCCATGCTCTACTCAGGTTGACGTGATTCGCTTGGCCCAATTCCTCCCATGTAGAATATTGTGTTCAGATCTAGGCTATTTTATCCTCCACTGCAGTGGTAATTGTTCATTCATTTATGCATATTTAATAATAATAATAATAATAATAATAATTCACATTTTATTCAAAACAGAAATCACAAATAGAAATCCTCCGAAAATTCATTTTTGCCCAATTGATCGTGGGCCCGGCAGCCACTGAGCAGCACCAGATTGACATTGCTCTATCCCAGTATCCCTTAAATCGTTGAACGCCAAACAGGGTAGCAGCAACTCCCATCTTTTAATGTCATTTGGTCTGACGCGGCCGGGGTTTGAACGGGCTCGATCCCCCGACCTCCCGGTTGTGAGGCGGACGCTCTACCAACTGAGCCAACACAATCTTGCCAGTGGCAGCATAACTTTCCCAAATTTTGTTCTGTAGGATGTTTATTTGTCTATTTAAGCTGTACTATGTAGCCCACACATCAAAGTTTGACAATTTTTTTTTTTTAAATTGAAGCTCCACAATGTGGGCTAGTGTCTTTAAGTCTTTGGCTCACCTTACCTCACACTGAGCCCCAGACCACTAGATGATGTAATCTCCATTTTGTTCATGTTTCTGTGCCAAAATTTGAAGCTGGTGTGCGGGCAAGTGCCTGTTCTTTTTTGTCAAATTTGGCAAGTATAGGGATTTATAGGAAATAATTATTACAAAAACTATATCACAGTACAGCATGAGATGATTGGTTATGTGATATAATACTAGTTTTTTAATTAGCAGTACTAGCAGAAGTATTCTATAATTAACCATTTTAGAATATAAATAGGAATACTGTACTACATGTATTAGTAATATTAGTAAAAGTAGCATTAATATTCATGAAAATATATGTTATTGGCAATGTTGTACTTTACATTCAGGGGAATGGCAAGATTAAAACAGTCTGTAAAAACAATAGTTGAAATGACAAAAGTGTATACCAAGCTCGAAGGATTGTTTGTATGTAAACTTCCGTCCAGCGTTACATTACTTTCACCCCAAAATTTTCATTTTCCTCAAAACTTATCTATCGCCTGTTTGAAGCAATTAGGGGGCAAAGTATCCCTCATTTCAAATGTGTTCTAAAAGATCTTATTGAGGGATAATGCACATTGGAAATATAAAATTACCTGACACCCCTAAAAATCCCTTTTACTTAAAAAATTAACCCATCTTTCAACTCTTTTACAGTGTAAGCTCAATTAAATTCATAAAAATATTGTGGTCAAAGATGGGACAAGGTACTTACACCAATCTTGTTTTAGATGTTTTCATTAATTCCAATCATGTAGATAGTACAGTGTAAGAGGTAACGACTTTAAGCCACTCATTGTGCCAGTGCTGTAAAGTCTTCAATTTAACTGGCTAAACTAATTAGTTATGCGTGTAAATTTTTGCTGACGGGATCACTGGTGCGAGCTAGGCCTGCCTTGCACGAGAACTCCCTGCTCACATGGTACGCCAATAGCGAGGAGAGGGAGTCGCGAATTAGCCCTCATCCGAAATGGCATCGTTGATTGCCCAAATCACCCCATTACAGGCAGTGTAACTCTCCCGTCCTGCCCATTTCCTGTCATTAACTCTGGCCTATTCCATTCCCAAACAGGTGGTGCTCATGGCTCACGCTCTCAAGGGATATCGTATGCGACTTGCGATCCTGACTTCGGCAGTTTCGCGTTCCTAGGCTCGCATCCGAAGGACCCGTCGGGGTGCAGTACTGTCACGTCTTCATTACGCAAGAGAGTACGAGGTAATGTAAAGATTCAGAATTTGCCTGCGCCCGCCGAAAAAAGATATTACGTCGTTTCCCAAGCTGCCCAAAAAATGCAGCCAAGTAGAGATAGTCTGGGCTGGGAAGTTGCTGCTAGGAAGTTTGCGTTAGTGGGTAATTTATTTGCGATGTCCTATTTTTCACCCCGTTAATATGCTTAATTCACGGCCGTGTACGCTGCTACGTACATACCGTGTACTCGTGACCCTTGCCCCCTGTGCGTTTCTTGAACACAGACTCGGCAGCGTTACGCTAAACATAGCACACACGGCTATTGGCCAGGCATACAACTTTCTGTGGTATACGTCCGGTAATAGTACATACATATGTACTTGGAATTGTATGCTGCTCTACTGTACTATAAACAAACACACCAAAAACTATGATTTATCAGGTTCAGAAGATTGTCTTGAGGTCAGCAAACTAGTAAGCTCGACAGTGCAATATTCTTGGAAGAACTATTTTATCTCACCAAATCAGGAATCCCATAATTTTGGATGCGATTTCTGGACATTCAAGTGATCTGGCGAGTGCAAATTAATGTGAAGCTTTTCCGGCATTATTTATGTGGGATTGTAATCAATAATTTCAGAAATGTCTCAAAGAAATAATAGGAATAGAGCAAACAGGAATGGTGAGAAAAGGGCCTCAGCTTTCTTACTGTGTAAAGAAAAGGTATGTATTTCATTCGTGTTTGCATTGTTGATGTGTTTCGCTGTTTGAAAATGATGATAACTTGATGCTTAATTTTTGAATCAGAAAATTTTGGTCAGGATGGTGCTGGACCTAAAGTATATATGTATTCTTGACCTTCTTACCCCGTTCGATACCGGGACCGGATATGCCCTGTGTTAACTCTATGGGAGTTTCAGAATCTCGGAGGCAACGGGATGAAAATAGGTCGATTTGACCTGGATATGGGCTAGCACTGCTGGATCTCTTGTAACCTTGGGGACTGCGAGTCAATCTATTTTGCATTGCTGATGTGATTGCAGCATTGTTTCCGTTTTAAAAAATCTGATCTCAAGCTGGTTGTAAACCGGTTTCATCCCAAACCCAATTTCAGAGATTCATTCTCAATGTCAATACAGCAATGCAGATGAGAATATGCCGTTTTCATAATATATTCAAATTTATGAATGTTTCATTCTTGAGAATATGAGATGAGCTACATGTATTCCATTAACCTACTTTTAAATGAACTTCAGTTGCTGGAATCCAGTGTGCATATATTGCTTGTTGCTATGTCAGACAAGCCTCAGACAAGCTTCAGGTTGTCAAGAACAACCTTTGTTTTTAAAAAAAGCAGTGGATCTCATTTGCAAGCATCCACACAGACCAGGAAAAGCTAACCCATACCCTTAGGCTATCGATGAAGGGCATGTCTGTGAAATCTGGGGGTCAGTAATTACCTAGAATTTACAAAATGCGAAAGAAAAACAATAGCCATTTAGTGTACGTTCTATGGTATGAATTTTTCTCTCGCGAGAAAAAAATTCAAATCAGAGTCTAGCGGTCACTGTAATTCCACGAGCTCCTTTTTTTTGCGAAAGGTTCCGAGATGGCATTTTCTTCTTAATGCCATTGTATTTACACAATGTTAATTTTTAGGCATGCAAAAGAGATCCCGTGCCTTTAAAAGGTGTGCATGAAATTTGAATACGTCATGAAAACGGCCTTTTCTTTGGTTATGAACTCGTACGCCATGCAGCGCAAACTTCTCATTTCACGCTCAAAGGTTAAAGGCTATTGAGCCCTCCAAAAATAATCAGGCTCATGAGGGTTCTCCGCCCAACGAGTTGACAGTATACTTACATATTCACACTGCGCTGCCTATTCTAGCGGAATTGTGCCTGTGAGACTGTTGACAAACATACAAACAGACAAACGGACAGACAATACCGATCATAATACCTCCTCCAATTTCGTTGGTGGAGGTAATGATAGTGATCAATATGTTGGTTACCTTTTTTAGATAAGGCATAAAAGAAATTTATTTATGTTTCCAGTAACCCTACCGACCCAACGAAACAGCTGTGACTCGGTAAATTTTATGGCCTTTACAGAAAAATAAAATATTTGTCTGTGCATGTTAGAACTTTAGATGATTTTCCCGGAAAATCCGTTGGAGAAAAATAAACCAAATATGGTGGGGGGGGGGGATTTTTTTTGAATCAAAATAATTTTTTTTTCCTGAGAATTAGTTTATTTCTTAACATAAAATTTTTGCTTGTTGTACAGTCCAACCCATTGTTTGGAAGGACCTGTTACCGAAAACCAATATATTATTTATTTTGGCCTAATGAAGAGTTCTAGTGCTGTTCATTTGTACGATTCATGCCCCAAAACAATATTTGAGAAAGATCGACAACTTGCAATGAGTTAAGCTGTTGTCATAACACATTACCTTGTACCCCTTTTGATTGTTATACAATGAGGGGCATATTTGAGGGTTGAAAATGTCATGTTTTAGGGAAGTTAATTTGATTTCTTGTTTTCTTAGTAAGAATAATAAAAGTGCAAAATATTTATAAACTTTGGCAGAGTGCTCAAGGCTGGGTACCTCTCTTGCGTGTACAGTAGTTGGGTTGAAATATCACTTTTATTGACATGTACATATGTGAAATAAAATAACAAATGATAAAATGAAAGTTCATTGCAACTTTTCTTGGGCTTTGTGGAGGTACAGTGAGAATGGTAGGATGCCTACCCTGGTAAAAAATCGGGGGCAGGGAGGGGTAAGTTCATATCAGACGTAGCTCGATGGCTGGATCTTGGCAGTTTTTTTTGGGGGGGGGGACGGGAAGGGGGGAACTAGCCAATTGGACAGGCTGGTACATGTAACTTTAAAAGTTACTTGCCAGAAAGGAAATTTACCTGCCCAAATTTTTGTCTTTGATAAATCATAAAGACACTTACCTCATGAAAGCACAAACCAAAAAATAATGCTTTCCATCGGGACTGGTTAACCATTCATTTTATTATTCATTTTTTGAAGATACAGGAATATGAGGTAATTGCAGAATGACATAATTGAAGAAAACTTGCTTTAAATCTACATCATTCTATTGATAGTTGGTATTCTGATTCTGAAAATGATGCAGTATTTGGTACCCTGGGGTACCAACTAGAAATCCGCCATTTTGTTGAATTATTTATTTATTTTTTAGCACTGTACCCTGGGTTACAAAATTATGAAAAAGTTATGTAATAAGGGTGAAAATAATAAATTTAGCTTCATTTTTACCCCATTTTTCATAAGTTTATGCCTTTTTTTTGTGCACTTGCATAGCCTCTACATCATGACCACTGATTTCAGCGATCATAACTGAAGAAAATACATTTTTGAACTCAAGAGGGCGTTGCACAACGTGGCACCCCGGGGTTCGGCGTGGTGCATCAAATGACACTTTGGCACAGAACAGATTCATTGGCATCAGCAAAACAGTCCTTTAACAACAAAATCTCAACACAAATCATTATGCCGACAAAGTAATACACAAAAATGCATATGTGGAATAATATTAATTGTCAATATTGCGATGTTAGTCCAACAACAGATGCTGTAATCTTCCTGTTAAAGGGACTGAATCGTGGCCAACGACCGGCCTGATGAGAACAAAACTCAGGGCCGTCACCCTATTCGCTAGCTCCGTTTCGCGTGGATGTTGATGTGTTGCGAAACCAGTTCGATGCACGTAGCAGCGCACTGGCAGATCGTGTATTCAGTACGGCCAATGAAAAGCAGCAAACTGAGTGGAGGTCCTATCAAATTTACCGAAACGTGCCGAATTGATTATTCGGGCTCTTTCGTATTAGCGTGTGCGTCCATCGCGGTCCGCTGAGTACTGCAACGAAATAAACACTCCACCGCGTATACAGTATGTATAACGGAGCTAGCAAACGGGGTGACGGCCCTGAGTTTTGTTCTCATCAGGCCGGTCGATGGCCACGATTCAGTCCCTTTAAACCTGTCAGTCCTGTATATTTGCTGCATTTTACAGGAACTTTAATGCAAATGTTCCGCATTCACCTGGCCCTGCCAGAAAATTGGAAAGCCTGTTACAAGCTTGTGACTAGTGAGTACACGAGCTAGCGGCTAGCTAGCAACTAGCTTGCAACTAGCATGCAGTTTGGGAAATAGGTAAATTAGGAATGTTCGTCCATCAAAAAGCAAGAATATGTGCCCGCAAGCCAGCAAATGTGCAGGCAAGTTTAATAGCTTGCATGCATGCCAGAGACAATTTTTAATAGCTTGCAAGCCTGTAGTATTTGTCCTCATGAGCATGCAACAGGATTGCATAGAACTTTGTAGGCAACTTATTAGCAAACACATACTGTTTGCAAGCTTGCGATCACTTATAAAGCTAGCCACAATCTGGTCGCCAGCTAGTCCCTAGTTGGCAGCCCACCTAATTTTTTTAAGGGCAAAAACCAAGAAAATGGCAAAATCTGACAAGATTGCTCATCATTGACCAGTACTCCAATATGCAATTGATGCACTTGTTGCAAGTGCGTTAGGGCAGTTCCAGTACACGAAGTTTAGTCAGTGCAAGTGCTCAGGGCAAGTGCGTTATCGATCGCACTGACTAAACTGAGTGCACTGGAACTGCCCTAACACACGAACAAAACAGTGCATCAATTGTTTTATAAGACGGGTCGGCAATACAGCCTGAAAATATGCATTAAAAATTAGCCTCTAGGCTTAACGTTAGATCTAGACCTATATAGGGTGTTAGACCTAACTTAGTCTAACGTAAAAGTCTAAAGTTAAGACAAATTAAAATAAAAAATTCAAAGATGACCTGTATTTTTACTCACCATTTCCATGCTTTTGCTGACAGCACTAGGGAATTAATTCCTAGACGCTCAATCTTCAAAAACATCTTGATGAACACTTCAAACAAGTAGAGGCAAGCACTCGACCGTAATCTAGACCAAGTTCTAACTAGTCTACTGTACGACTCCGTACAAAAGTATGTGTACGCACTTTTCAATTTGGCTGCCGATATATCGGTGCGGCGAATATCGTCGGGTAACGATCATGTGTTATCAATTGGGCATGCACGTTAGGAGAATTAAATGCATGCCCTATGCCTGTCAATTGACCAATCACATTCTATCATTCTAAAACTCGTTTTATAATTAATCTTAATATATTTTCAATTTGTTCTCTGTCTCTGTGGCTCCAGGCGGAGGAGGTGAACGCCATCATCAGCAAGGCCTTCAAGGTGGCCTATGCCAGCATCCGCAGCAAGAAGCAGTTCTACGAGCTGGTGGACGAACTCAACCGCGAGCAGGAGGAGTACTTCTCCCAGGTGACGCGGTACATGGAGGAGAAGGAGCAGCGGGCCCAGAGACCCGAGTCCCTGATGGCCAACCAGCCTCTGATGTCATCGGACCGAGTCCGGGGCTACTCGGTGGGCCAGAGTCGTGTTTGGGTGGGGGATCCATTTTTCATGTCGTTTTGTATCCTAACCATGCTGTGTCTGTCTGTTTATCAGTGTTGTAGTCGGGACCGAGTCTCAAGGCCTCAGTCTTGGTCTTGGTTTGAAGACCTGATGCTAAACACAGAGATCTATGCCAACTGATCCTTTTTTTGGAGTATTTACTACTTTTTCCTCCAAGTTTGCAAATACTTGTAATTTTGAGCATAATGCCTCAAAATACTTTTACCTTTCGGATCATTTTGTGAACACTTCTATTTAAAAAGATGGAAAATACTGTTTTTCAAGGCTAAATACCACTTTTCAGCCTCAGAAATACTTTTTTCAGTCATAAGAGGTTAGCGTCTCTGTAAACATGTGGATCATTCATTTTTATGAGTGGTCTCGGCCTCAGGACTCCCAGTTCCAACTACATCACTACTCTGGTCACACATTTACTAATATTTCGGCTTTGAGCAATATGGCTGCTGTTACCATTGATATAAGATGGTGGTAGTGGCCTTATTGCAGTCAGCTGATGTCTCACATTGCTTTGTTGTGTTGTCGGACAGTGTGTACTATCCAAAGTGACAGTCAATCTGTATTGGGTCAGAAATAAACAAATAATTTACAAATTAATCCTGTGACTGAGTATGATATTCAGTCCATGGGTTATCTATCCTATTTCAATTATCCCCCAAAAGGAAAAGTGTTTTTAAGTTTAGAGACCATTGGTTATTTATCCTATATCAAATATCCACCAAAATGTAAATCGTTTCTGAGTGTAGAGATGTTTAGATTGAATTGAGGCATTGCGGTTCCGGGTTCACCTAGCAAATTTGTACATTGGATTGCAGTACATTGTAACCACACATAGATGAGATGCTCGTAGAAGCTCGTGCCCCTGCCCCCTCTCCCCCTAACCACACCTTTGCGGTTCTAACCACCATACTAGCTAGTCCAGCACATGTGAGACTGAGTGCATGATGACAATGCTTGGACTTTGCCATGCCACAGCAATGCAGTTCCAAATTATTCTGATGATAACTGAGCCCCTAACTTTTAGCGTGTCACTGGCACAGTTTTGCATTACAAATAGATGTACTACCATTTCAAAGAGAGCAATAAGAATGAAATATATGACAGTGACTTTTATTACACATTTCCATAGTAGAGGCACTCGAGGAACAGACCCCACTAAAAACTGATAGGTAAGGTTTACATTGATATTTTCTTAGTAGAAATGTGGCATTTTGTCACAATTTTTTTTAGTGAAATTGAAACGAAACACATTTTTTCTATACATCTGCGGTTATCTATCGATTCAAAATAAGCAATGTCCCTAAATTTGTAATATCTTCAGAAATATTCAGAACAGTATAATAAAAATAACATTATTAGAAATGTACTATACTGATATTTACAACTATTGTCAAAATGCTGTTATCCATCGTGCACAAGGGAAAAGATATTGTTGTTTAACTCTTAACGTGCCACAGTCGCAGATCTGCACCAGACAATACACATAAAGTCCATAGAGGTTCAAATCCTCTGGCATGTTAAGAGTTAAAGTTGATACGCCACTCCAAAAGTTTGCTGATTCTGGCACTGTTCACTGTTCATAAATGCCCAACATGTTAACCTGCTACCCCTGAGATTCTGAAAATACCATAAAATTAACACAGGACACATCTCTTTCCTGTAGAGAACGGGTTAAGAGTTAAAATATGTATGTTGTATACACCAAGGTCAACTGCAAAACAACAGCAATACCATAACTGAGGTAAAACTACATTCCAGATTTGTTTTGTAAACAGTACCACACCCATGTTTATTTTTTTTCGGGGGGGGGGAGGGAGTTTTCGAAAGTTTCCAGTTATTGCCGCTATCCATGACAAATTGACTGTTACATGTGCACTTTCTCTGTTGTTCACCGCTTTGACGACACCAAATGTTGTGACATTCATTCTGTTCTTTAACTGCTTATTTCCTGGATGGGTTGCCTGTTCCATTAAAAGAGAGGGGGGCATATTATCCAGTTCCAGGAAATAATCGGTTTATAATTGATGTTTGCAGTTTGTAGCACATTTTGCCTTCTGGAAGGTTTGAACGACCCCTCAAATATATTCCATCCATAATACATTTCACATGATGTGTATTAGAAAATCATTGTATATAAAGACCTACAATATTATTGTTTTTAAAGAATCAAGTTTGTGCAAGGTGTCCTACTGTTTTCAAGTGAATTTATCTCATTTGCACGATAATTGACCTAAACATACATAATTTAATTTCTCTGTAGGTCACAATGTCAAACAATACTATCCCCCCCCCCCCCCCATACTGTAAAGTGGTTGCATCCTAGCTGTATTGTACACCACTGAAGGTTTGGAAGAGACTATTTGGCTGTGAGGGGGTTTAAAAGAATGCTCACACCTTGACAGTTACTAAAATTTGCTATGAAATCACTGTTGCTTGCCTAACTATATGTACTGTGTATTGTCTTCAAAATACTGGTCTTACTGGAATTAGGCAGTGGGAGTTGAGGGGGAGTAGCTATTTGGATATTTCTACATGCAGTGGGACATATTTTCATATCAAATGAAGTTTCTTTTTTTTCTTGGCATGTGGTAGGGTGCATTGATGATGATGTCATAATTGGGAAAATACACTCTTTGAAATTATCTTCTTGCATTCTGTACATCCAACAACACACCCCACCCCACCCTTCCTTTCCCTGAGATGTGAGTAAGTTACATAGGTTAGTGTGTTAGTTCTCACCCCTACACCTATACCACCCCCCCCCCAAAAAAAAAATAGAAAGAATCGAGATGAAATCTGCTTGCCTTAGCAAATGCTGATCTGCAATACTTGTCTTCTAGTAACATGGAAAATAGTACATGTAGATTAAAACAAATTATTTATTTAGGCACTTCCCTCAAGCTAATTACAATTGGTTATAATTAGCAAATACATCTTTTGTGACATTTGTGCAGAAGATAAGGACTGCCTTAGGTTTTCTTGTTTGAGTCACGTGTGACAGTTTAGTTTATTTGTTTTAAATTCCTGTAATCACACCAATAGCATTTGCATGCTCACTTTACAGAAAACTTTAGTCAAAATTGGATACAATTTGTGCAATGTACATTAAAATGTACATGTTGCTGAAGTGTACTCAGAGTAGTATCGGCATAGTTTTTTTATCAGCCGGTAGATTTTCTCCGCAAGTCATGCTCGCTAGTTGTAAAGATACCATAAATGTTAAACCCACGCAACGTTCCTCTGTGCATTTCACCCCTACCCAGGGGGGTTGCAGAGGCTAAATTGAGACTGCATGTTCGTATAATCGCACAAAGCAGTAGAAAGAAAACTCTGCCGCTAACGAACTCTGACATGAATTTGTTGTGTTGCCAAGTGAGGAGAGGTGAGGTATGGGTTGAAGGGGGAAGTACAGGGTGGGGGGCGGAGGAGGCAAGGTTTGGGACGGGAGAGGAGGGGTCCATGGAATATAGTGGTGTGGCCCTTGTAAGGTATGGTAGGGGTTATAGGATTAGAAAAGGGGGTGATGGATTTAGTGGAGTGAGGGACCAGGGGGGAAAAGTTAAGAATTTTTAGAGGGGATTTACATTTTTTTATCTGTTGAAGACTAGACACAAGATATTTCATTGCAAGGTCTATTGGAAATATAAAGCAAAATCCAACTGTCTTCAATGGGTTGAGGGGATGGGGCAATTGCAATATTGTCAGTAGGATTGTTGGTAAGTCCGGAAAGGGAGGTGGGGCTGCTGTACAGTAGGAATCACATTTCTCATAATCATGTTAACTTCAGTTATTATTTTATCACAGGAAAATACATGTAGTACATGAGTGAAAGTGTCACTACATATTCATCAGATTACATTCCAACTTATATTTTATGAGTTTTTGATATTTATTACTTAAATTTCCATTGTGACAATCTTTCTTTTTCAGATGACTTATCGAAAGTCTTCACGGGTTAGTTATTCCATTGGAACATTATAAGTTCTTTTCATCAGCATCTACATCATCATCTTCTTTTCTTTTTTTCTTTCATCAGTGATATCATCCATTTCCATATGTATAGCTCAATGATTCTGTTACATGTACATGTAGACAAATCATGCTCTTTCCATCCTTATTCATGTCTTTGTCGATAGCCCAGTTCACTAACACCTTCAAATTTTTTGCATAGTTTTTTTTTTATAAATGGTTCTTGTGACAACCAAAATAGCTTGCATTACCCAGACTGTGGACAAGCTATGGTGGTTGTCTGTAGTAATAATTGCACAGAAAATATGCATAAAATTTGCATTCATTTAGAAAACTGTTCTTGTTGTTGTTGTTGCAGTGTGTGTATTCTAATTTGATAAGTGATGTGATGTAATTTTCATTCTTTTTGGACATTGAGTGGTCAACAGGTCTGACTAAACGTGATATGGGGGCATGTTGTAAACTAGTAATAGTACATATCATGCAACTTGCAATATAAGAAAAGAAAATGTTGAATAATTAAAATCAAATCCGTTGGCAACAACGTTCATATTGATGAACACTTTCCTGTGTCATATTTGACATCAGGCACAAGAAGATATTGTCTGTGTCACAATCGTGGCACAGGTTTATTTATTGATTGATTGATTGATTGATTGATTGGGGGGGGGGGTCAATACTTACCTTGTGCAAGGCTCGAAAAACCTGGGTGCCCAAGTGCCCAGGGCACGTGAAAATTGTAATCCCGCACTCAGAATAAAAAGAACCTGCCCGATTGGGCAATGACTTCTTTTTGTAACAATTGACTGACAAAAATAACTTGTGTCTCGATCAGCATTTGGATTTTACAGTCCGGCACTTGAATCTAAAATTCAAGAGCCTGACTGGGCAGGCAAAAAAAAATTGTAGAGACCTGCTTGTGTGCCTGATATGTACTGTATATTTACCACAACTCAGAGAGTGTTTTTGCTTTCAGACTAACATTTATGTTGCTGTGCTATTTACTTTATTTTTGTTTTGTTTTTTTAATTAAACACTTCTTTTAATTGTTATATATTTTGCAACATTTGCACCATGCATACACTGGGTCTGCATAATCTGATATTACAAGTCATACCAAGAGAAATATGTGTACATAACTTATTCTGCTAAGGCATAGTTTAGTAATGATTCAACGTCAGTTGCCAATCTGTCATATTTCTGGTTGAAATGTGAAATTGTATTTAAAATTATCAATCTGAATACTTCTTTCCAGATGTAACAATGTGTTTAAATAAGTAAGAAATAGGGAGGGGTTCATTTCTACATGTACAAACTCCTGTTATAAATGCTGTTACTTATTTTTCTTGTGTACATATTTTAATCTTTGTCGTATTCTTTTGGTATACTTGGTAGATCATCTCTCTGCTCTGTTACGGGAATGATTTTCTATCTATCTAATCTTGAAAGTGTTTCAGGAATACTGTACTGCTTGATATTTACACAATCATTGGATACTCATTATGAATAACAAATTTTTCAAATGCCTTTAACATATATATATATACATGTATATATATTTATTTATTTATTTATTTATTTATTTATTTATTTATTTATTTATTTATTTATTTATTTATTTATTTATTGTAGATTTATTTTTCAGTTTATTTATTTGTTTATTTATTTATTTATTTATTTATTTATTTATTTATTTATTTATTTATTATTTTTATCAATATTATCATTTTTGTGGTGGTGGCATGGCTGTGGACAAACACATACTCAATTAGCATTATATGGGATTGTTTTGTCGATATTTATCACAAACTGCATACTCTGCTTCAAAATGATATTCCAAATTGCTGTTTATTTTCTTCTTTAAGTTGCTTGCTTTCCAATTTGTTCTGTTTCTTGCATTCTGTTTTTATGTTACCCTTCTGTGTACTTTTCTGTGGATCCCCCAAACATACATACCTTTTATTTGATTATCTATGCCTATTTAAATTATGTTTATCAAGTATTTTTTATTTGTAATTTGTTTTTGTTTCTTTTGGATATATATTTATTAATTTATCTATTTACAAATTTATATATATTTATTTCATTTACTTGTATGTTTATATCTGTTTGATAATGATTATGAAACATGAAACTCAGTACCCTAGTTAAGATTCATTCTTGAAGGTACAGTTTGTTTAATTTTTCAGTTTGTTGTTGGAAATCTATTTTCAAAATTTGTCATGATTATACCTTTTTGCATTTGTATATACATCTAAGTAATGATTTCTCTCTTCCTTTGCACCCATCCCCCACAGAAATAGATTTTTACAAATATTAAAATAAAATGTATTGGCACACTTATTCAATTATAACGACACTGCACATTTTATTAATTGAGGCTTTTAGTTTACACAGAGTTTCAACAAGTTCTCGTAGGAACTACCACACTGTGTACTTTGAAAATTTCCTTCATATTTTACTTGATTTTCAAAATAAATAGTAGTGCAGGATAGAAATAGATGTTGATGTGTGACATAAACCAACAATTATACAGATGAGTACATTACTAAAAGTAAGAGGACTACGGTACATGTATATCTGTGGGTGGTAAGATGGATTGAAGATGGACTGTTAAACATTTGTTTAGGTTACTGAATGAACAAATATGAAGAGACAGATCAATTTTTGATGAAAGGTAAATGGATGGATAGATTGATTTCTGGGATGAACGGCCAGATTTCAAAATAGTATGAAAAAACACATAAATATATACTGTGATTGTGCTTATATGAATTCAATTGTCAAAGGGTATCTGAAAAATATACATAAATAAATTAACCAATAACTAAAGTAAGTAAACAAATAAATTAATGAATAAATAAGTAAAACAAATAAACTAAAGTGAACACAGAAAATGAAAATAAATAATGCATGTACACACACTAAAAATAAGTAAGATAATTTACACGTATGTCACCGGAAATTTGCAGACTGCCATTTTACTTTTTGTTGTGGCAGTGCCAGTCACTGAAGTGAATGCAGTAAATAATCATTAATAACTCCTTTTCCTGGTCTTCCTCGGCATTAATCAGAATAATATACCATTATTGTCTGACCAGTAGGTGGTTTCAGTATCCCAACAACTTCTCCCAAATACATACCAACCAGTATTTTCTGATTATTCAACACCAGCATGTACCACCGCCTGACCTGGGGTAAGGCGTTGAATACGTACTTCACACTCACCTTAATATGGGGGACCGATGGTAATTAATTATTTCCTAACCAAGCGACAAGGATGTTTCTTGATACAAGATCAGTATACACCGTACAGTATGTCTGGCTAGTGTATTTTTGTATGTGGCCGTTGAGGCTTACACCTTTGCATTTCAAGTTTTTTGGAGAGGGGGGCAGGGCAGGGAGGGGGTTGTCACGCAATGTTACCATACACGTGTACCCAGGAAGTCATTTCTTGTCATGATTCCATGTTTAACATCAAACATCTCACCTCGCGTCTCATTTTTTTTTATGTTATTTTGAAATCATGACCAAGGGGAGGTGTGTATTTTTTCCCCCAGTACATAAGGGAATTAAGGAAAGTCATAGTAACTGTATGTGCAGTGCTATGAAGATGTACCGGGTGAAACGGTAGTGCCGCTACATTTTGTCACAAATATGCCTCGCTCTCCTGACCATGTCTCGAGGCATAATAAAATGACGGGGGGGGGGTGTGGGGGTGGGATTATGTGACCTGAGGGATTATTTCTCTCAATATTTTATTTGGGTATTTTGCTACTCAAAGTAGGGAGCAAAACTAGAACTATAATACTGTACGCGTAGGGTCAGCCTAGTCAGGACACATTGATATCTGAGTGTTATCTGATATTATTCACAACATGACAGTCCCTACCATGACATTTTAACTCTCTGTTAGGTCACTTAAATCAGTGTGTGTAATGTAGGACAAGTTGTGCACTTCATAGTTGTCTTCACGTAACATTCATGTTACATGTCACAAACCAAGGAAATTTGGATTATCTGTGCACATGGTATTTTGCATGTCTGTACTGTAGGCCAATTACACACAAAACCCTTTGCTTATGCTCTCTAAATTCTCACAGTTATTTAATCAATATATATTTCTCATCCTTTCCCCAGGCCAAACAACAAGCCGGCAAGATCTTCCACAAACAGCCCCACCTTATGGCAGCCATGGACGCCCCGCCCACTCTACCCACCCAGCCCTGTGATTGGTCGAGACCGTCCGTCCCTCCGGCACCCGCCAGTCACAGCTCCCTCTGTAGTCGCCTCTCGGAACCCATCTCAGACCCCACACAACGGTATGTGAAGTGAAGTGTTACATCACGTCCAGACTCAAGTCGATTTTTGATTTGGCTTTAACATACATTTCCCATAGACCTTGTGATGAGGTATCTCATGACTAGTCTTCAACGGGTATAAGCTAGAAGCATTTATATGTAATATGAAGATTAAAATCTTTACCTCTCACAAAGCATTCTGGCAGAAAGTCTATTTCATGAAAGTAATCTCTCTTTAAACGTACTGGCTAACATTTTCCACAGTTTAAAAAATCTGAGCTACATGATTCCCCATGCTACCAGTGTCTTTGATAAGGTCTAAAAATGAAGCCCTGAAAAATTGTATTTCAAAATGATTATTTAGTGCTTTAAAAAAGTGAAAATCGTAAGTTGAACCGGATTCACCTGCCCATTTCTTCCCATAGACTTACTGTGTGTACACCTATGCTATTTTTTACTCGCCCCCAGTATTAATTGTTTATTCATGCATAACTTGCCATTGGCAGTGTAATTTTCCAAACGTTTGTATTCTAGGGTGTTTATTTGTCCATTTGAACACTACTCTGTAGCTCAGATACCAAAGTTTGACAATTTTTTAAATTGAAGCTCCACAATGTTAGCCTATCACTTTAACATTCAAATTAAATTCCATTAGGATTTTCTTCAATTTGATATTGTAACACAACTTTTGAATTTTTTTTCATTATGTTATGTTATGTTTTATTATGTTACTTTGTAAACCACGGGACGTGTACTTTAATGAATAAAGCAAAAAATATTTTTTAAGTGAATCTTATGTGAGGAAAGAGCAGTAAACTTCAGAAGTATGCATTGATACTCACTTCAGAAGCATTGACTTTGAAAGTTAAATACAATTTACCTGAGAGTTATGTCTTATTGTGACCTGTCACCCCGATACCCTGATAAATTCGCACATCTTATGAAACATAAAAATAGAAAGACAATGCTTCAGATGATATAAACATTCAAACTTTTGCAACATCTGAAGGTCATAAAACTTTTAATTTTTGAGGACACTTCACTTTCATACTTTAGTTCATAATTACAATATTTGCCACATTCAGTACCGTTAGGTTATGCAATTTTATCAGGGTATCGTGGTGACAGGTCACATATTCATTAATTTGTTAATATTATTTTACCAATTTGATTGATATTTGTGATGTTTTGTGGTTGTTTGTAGTGATAGCTGGGTGATAGTAGATCCAGACTGTGAGGTGGATGCGGAAGGAAGACCCATGTCACCGACGGCGCCCCCACTATCACCGAAAGACGCATATGGCAATCAAGATCCGGTACGATATCTGTTGTTGTTTTTCTGTACAGTAATAAAAATGTAATTTTGTAAGTTACTGTATACGCCATATATTTCGCGAGGGTTTATTTTCGCGATTTTAGTGTATTTGCATTCACTTTGTACAGAAATGACAGGGAGTGAAAATTTTCGCGTTCAGTAAGTCGCGAAATTCGCGAAAATAAAACCACCGCGAAATATTCAGCGTATACAGTATACCAACAACTGTGAACGAACTACATTAGTCAGTAATCCAGGTTTTAAATCCAGTTTAGTCCGAGACTACGGAGGTGGCCGGATTTACCTTGCACTCACAGAAATTGCTCTTACCCCCTCCCTCCACTTCACCCTATTTGGTGCATCCTCCTCCCTCAATCCAACCCTCCTACTCTCCACCACCACTTGTTTCTCCCATGTCCTCTTTGGTCGCCCCCTTTCCCTCCGACCATTCACATGAAACTCAAATGCGCTTCTCAAAACATAATCAGCATACCTCGTCAACAATGTTCATGTGTAATGTTTAAATATGCAGTGACGTATTATACACCTATCTCTCTATTCTCTAAGACTGAGAAATTTTGTACGCACTTGAAAACTCAGAATGTAGAAGCACGGGGTGCCAGCACCTCTGAGCCTTATGATTTGATGACAATCCTGCTTCCAGTCATGTTTGTGATTATCAATCATCAACTATCGTGTTAATACAGAAAACGCCCGGGGGGGGGGGGGGGGGGAGCACTCGACTTACAAAGAGATACCTATGTGCGCCACCGAAATCGAAAATTTCGGGGGGCTCTGGAACGGCTTGAGCGAAAAATGGGGGTCTCTAGTACTGGTGCTAAGGCTTCAGAAAACCTCCAATGCTATGCTCCGGAGCTACAAAATGGCAAATTTCGACGCGTGCTGAAATGCGAATGCTCTGCGCCCAGCGTGACGCCACGATAGGGAGGCGTGGCACCGCAACGAAAAATCAGAACGCGAAAACGTGAAATTTGGGAGTCTCTGGAACTTGGAAAAATCAAAAATTTTTCGTGACTTCTGAAATTGAGATGCTATGCGAACGGAAATTTTGGCGAAATGGGCGGTCCCTTACCGCGGCATCAATACGTATCACGACAATCATATACTAGAGTGCCCCCCCCCCCCCGGGAGAAAACGACACTTTAATTCCCATCAGCATCACAATTTACTATACCTATACACTGCCATTAACAGTTTAGTATAATAAACTTCGTCAATTTCACACACTGATTTTCATTCTCTTTTCACAGGTTGCTAAACACACACAGAAGAGTCGACCTTTGCCCCCGGCCCCGTACTATGAAGTGGACTTTTATAATGAGTGGAGCCTTCAGGGAGCCATGGGCCGGAACTCTGGGCTCTCAGTGGTCTCAGAGACCGACAGTAACTCATCTTGCCAAATCTTGCTCCAAGACGAACACCCGCCCCCAGCCCTGCTGGCCAGCATGGCGGCTGGTGCAGGCATACCTCACACTACTGGACAAATCCTGCTACAAGATTCCAGCGTACCCCCTCCGTTTGTCTACGGCGGTAAATCGGGCAGCGAGCAGAGTTCGTTCGACGACATGAATGGGGAGGATGTTTATGCGTTTGAAAATTACCACGGTCGCGAGAGCATCGTGAGCGAGGTGAGCATAGTGAGTTTCGACGAGGAGGCCAATTACAGGTATCAGCTGAAATGTGCGGAGCAGTTTATAAACGCGGTGTACGACGTCGATTCAACGGAAGAAGACTTTGCTCGACCGCGGATGAGTTTTCGGGATGATCGGAAACGGAAGGAGAGGAGCGATCGCACACAGGAGAATGGACATCGTCTCGATGATGGTGATAGTGCCATTGGTGATGAGGAAATGGAGAGGAAGGGAAATTTAAGTCAAGTCAGCGACGATCCGCCCCCTCCTCTTAGTAACGGTCATGTATATACTTGCACCAATGGTGGTGAGAGCACAGACGATGATGGCCAAGATAATTTGTGTCGCGCTGATTACGCCGTGCCCAGGACACCTGCCACGAGGGCAGTATTACCCTCGGACATGGCAGCACAATCAAGTGCACCACCAAAACCCACGACACCACCGCCTCCGCCGCCACCACCACCACAAGATGAGGGACCAAGCGAAAGGAAGAGACCGATGCCAGCACCGAGGCGAAAGTCCCCTGAAATAGTGCTTGAGACGCCGATGAGAGTCGACCCACAACCGTCCGTCCAGGAACATCCTCAACCGGCTCCCCGCATCCCTCGCCGGCCAAGCGAGGATGCGAATGCCATACTTAACGGTGCTGCGACCGTCATGGCCATCACTCCCTTATCAAAATCAAGCAGTGGTCCGATCTTACATAGTAACCACAAGTCGAATGTCAATGACCCCATTCCAGTGTCCAGTGCCTGTGTTGCATCAGGACAGCGGTCACCGTACAAAGAACAACATATCCCTCTAGCCATGGCAGGGGCAACCAAAAACACTGATACAAACTCTTCCAAAATGTCCGACAACAGCAGGAGTAAGATCAACGATGCCAGAGCGAATTCCATCATGGACACCACGTACGGCGGGACGCCAGGTTTGCAGGACAAACGAGCGGGCAGGTCACCGGGTCACGTCGGACATAAAGTAGAGGTTGAAATCGGGAAATTTAGATGTAAGAAAGTCGCGATGCGAGGAGCACCCCCTCCATTACCACCAAGGTAATAATGACGACATTCAGACCTGAGAAATACAAATGTACTAACTTGACATTAGAAAATGAACATCTGTTTATGAAGAGTTTGATCGCAATCCGAGTTAACTCCATTCTTACCAAAATTGAGTTATTAACATCAACACATTTATCACCTAATCACCTAGCAATAATATAAATGTGAAGCCAAATTCCACAAGCAAGTACAAAATATCTTACATGTAAGTTTTACTTTTATTTTTCCATATTCTCATGCACAAACTCAGGAAAAGAAATGCATTTTTTCTCCAGAGTTACTAAAGTGGACGTAACCTGTTTTGCGATCAAACTCTTCGTGATGGTGATGTCCAGTCATTGTAAAGACTCAAAAGATTTTGAACAGACATAGAAATTTCAAGGGTTTTTCTCACTCTTTCTCATTCCACGACAGCCAGAACATTCTGAGGGAAACATTGAGCTTTCCAACTTTGTGGTTGTACCAAAAACCTTTGATCGAAATTACATTGAAAATTGTTTAAAGGAAGTGAGCACTGTCAATTCAGTTGTTGATAATATAAAAGCACATGGTGGGAACATTAAAAATGTCAAAATGCTTCATGTTTTGCATACACATGTCCACAAAAAAAAATAATAATAACTGTTAATACAGACAAGTGCCTGACTAATGCTCAGACCAATAGACTAGTTGATGAGTAATCAGTATACATAAATGTTTTGTGGGTGAATGAATGCAAACTTCAGGCTAGCTGGCTGCCCAATCGGTAATTATACTGTCCTACGTAGGAGTTTTTATTAGATATATTATATATGTGATTTTAAAGTAACAGATTGTTTATTTATTTATTTATTTAATTTATTTATTTATTTATTCATTTATTCATTTAATTTTTTCTTTATTTATGCATTTATTTATATATCTATTCATTCATTTGCACTCTGCTTGTTTTATAGCCCAAATGTAGGTTTGGATGATCAGACAGTATCTTCATCAATCTTTCACATTTCTTTTGTCAATCCAGACATCAGAAAACAATGTAAAACCTACTAAAAATTGTTTAAAGGCTCTTTTGCATGCCTAAAAATTAACATTGTGTAAATACACTGGCATATAGAAGAAAATACCGTCTGACAATCTTTAGCAAAGTATAAGTGCTAGAAACCCTGTGTTAGTGAAATTATAGTTACCGTTAGACTCTGATTTTAATTTTTGTCTCACGAGACAAAAACTCCCAGCATAGAACGTATACTAAACAGCTGTTGTATGTTTTGCACATTTTTCAAATTCTAGGCAATCACTTATCTTTAGATTTCTTTTCCTGTTCGGGGAGGAGTGCAAATGAGATCACTGCCTTTAAAGTGACAAGTTGACTTTTGTATTTTACATCAATTTCTCAAAAAATGGAAGCATTCCAGAGTGTGTGATTTTCAAGACATAAATAGATGATATAGGTCTATCTAAAAAACACAATGTCAAAAAAAAAAAAAATTCACCATTTCCCAAAACTAAATATGGGCTTCATTGTCATCCTCATTGCAATTTTTGACATTGTGCAAACTGTGTTGATGTTCTTGTTTTACCTTACAAAAGTTAGGTTTTTTTCATATATTTTGGTTTCGTTCTTTCTTGTAGGTCCACATCCCTAATTCCTAACGGAGACCCTCAGGAGCCCAGTGGGGAGAAGGCAGCTGCCCCCAGGAGGGGGCCCAAGGCACCGTGGTTCAAAGCTGGCATACCAAAGTAAGTTACGATTTGTTGTCTTTAATGCGTTTTCTTTTTTAAATGGAACTTCCACAATGTTAAATAGTCTCTTTGATATCCAGTCCTGATAGACATTGATCCCATGGAAAGCTACACAACATATGTCACCGTCACAGCATTTCTGATAATAATTTGTACAACAAAGAGAAATTGAAATTTTCACAGTGGAAACTCAAAACATAATACTTGTTGGGGAGCATTGTATCCTAAATTAATGACCATTTTCAATCTTTTTATTTCCAAATTATTTGTAAAACATACTTTATAACATTGTGAAAGCCCCATTTAAAAAATTGTCAAACTCTGCTTTCTGATATATCTGACAGTTTTTGACTGGACAAACAAACACCGTAGAACATTTCAGACAGTTATGCTGTCACTTGAAGAGATAAAACTGGCACATGTATTAGTGTCAGCCAATGAAAATTTGGCAACATAGCCGTCTATGGGGAAAACTAGAATGGTTGATCAATGATTTTCACTTCTTAAAAGCACTTAAAGGGACGCGCCGCTCGTAATCCATGTACGTTTATTTACTTTACGCTTGCCCCTATTGCAAGGCAGTGCGTAACACTGAACTCTATGCTACGTAGTGTAGAGTTCAGTGGTGCGTAACAACAATCGTGGAGCTGCAAACAGAATTGCCGATGAGGGTCAGTTGGGCTTAGTTCGCCTTTCTTTGGGTGAATAAGAGCTGCCTAGGGAATTGCACACAATTCGTGCGCGCTTGTTTTCCGAAAGTATACGGGCATTCCCGAAATTCCAGAATATTACCCGAGTCGGGCCAGGTCCAACCGCCCACAACTTGCGACTTTACGCTCCCTTTAATGATCATTTTGAACTGCACTATTTTTTAGGGCTTCATTTTTAGACATCAGAGACACTGGTAGCATGGGGAATCATGTAAGTAAGATTTATTTTTTTTTAATGGAGACATTGTTATATAATGCCTTTTGATATAATCTCAATGTTATGTTTTCCGTCCTCTTTCAGAGAAATTGCCTTTGAGGTTCTGCACCAGCAAGAGAAGGGTGCCTTCATCGTCCGTGAGAGTAAGAGCCACCAGGGGAGTTATGCCCTCTCCATGAAGGTTGACACCAGTTTCAACGAGTCTGGTCTAGCTAACTACCTGGTGGTCAGGACAAAGAATGGTGGATACACAATAAAAGTAGGCCATTTATGGATTTCTCCCATAAACATTTACGCCTGCCATACCTGAGGAGGTTCTAGAATTGTCGGTATTTGCAATACGTTGGGCCATCTATCGGGTTCAGTGGACAGGCCAATTTCCAACCTCAGAGCCGACATCAGCACTGTCGCAGTGTTCTTGTGTGGCCATTTCACCCACTTTATGTCTTTCATCCCCGTGTATGTAAATAGTATTCTGATGTAAACTATGGCAAAAGTGGAGGAAGAATTCAACGAAAACAGTCTGAATATTATAAGGAAATATGTGGCATGCATTTTTTATATTAGATGTACAGTAGCTAGGCTTCATGATATCAATTTCCGATGAGGTATTGAGGATTTTGTCCTGTCTGCTGGACCTGACAGGTGGTGCACCGTAATGCGAATACCGAGAATTATACAAAAGTAGACTCCAGATGCATTGTCTCATCACTATAGGGGTGATGGATTAATTTTTATTCAATACACTGTTTTCATCTAGTGTTATCTTTTTTAGGTCTTCTGGGCTCTGCTACATTTCCATAAATAATTATGATGCTTATTTGTTCTGTTTTAATAGTAGTATCACATGATTTTTTTTCCAAGAAATTCACCCATTGTTCTTTCTTGCTCTGCCATCTTCCTTCCATCCAGGGTTTTGGTCGAGACTTCCCAGACCTGCCCCGCCTGGTGCACTACTACTCCCTCCATCAGGACCAGCTCCCATGTAAACTGGTCTTCTCTGGGACCAACCTCCTCTACCAACAAGATGTCAATGGGGAGGAGTCAGACTCAGATGAGGAAGAGGACCCTGACTACCGGACGGTGACAGATTACAAGGTGATGCTAGAAGGAGCTAAATAGAGCACTGGAGGAGAATGAAGAGGAGGGAGGAGGAGGAGGAGGAGAGTAGGGGGAGAGGAGGAGGAGGATCTTGAAGACCGGACAGTGACGGATTACAAGGTGATGCTTGAAAGAGCTAAATAGAGCACTGGAGGAGTGGGAGGAAAAGAAGGAGGAGGAAGAGGAGGAGGAGAAAGAGGAGGGGGAGGAGGTAGAGGAGAAAAGGGAAGAGGAAAGGAAGCAGGAGGAGGAAATGGAGGAGGATCCCGACTATTGGACATTGTGAGATTACAAGAGGATGCTGGAAAAAGCCAAAAAAGCTCTGGAGGGCAATAAGGAGCAAGAGGAAGAAGAAAAGGAGGAGAAGGAGGAAGGAAGAAGAGAAATAGGAGTGGAGGAGATAGAGGAAGAGATGGAAGGGAAAGTGGGAGAGGATGAAGAGGAAGTTAAGAGTGAGAAAGGGGAAGTGGAGGGGGAAAAAGAGGAGAAGGGGAAAAGGAGGAGAGAGTGAAAGAGGAAGAGGTCGAGAATAAGGAGGGAGAAGACAAGGAGGAGGAAAGAGATGAGGGGTAAAATCCTGGTATCATCATTTGTCATGAGATGAGATGACAACTTGAAGGTCCATTGTCAAGGCAGAATGAATATGTTGTCCTCTTTGAGTCAAAAGATGATGAAAATGGGAGGGGGCACAATTTTATTCCTCAGTGCAGCATAAACAGCAATAGATGTTTAATAAAGTACTGCAGTTTGTTTTCCTTCCCTAGTCTGTACACTGAACCTTTGTATCCATGTAGGATTTATGAATGTGTGGCTGTGGATTTAGACTACTTGTTATAGATAGTTTGGAGGAAAGAAAACAAACAAACAAATCTTTGGTAAAATGTTGCCTTTATAGTGGATCTGATATTACTTTTTGAGAAAAAGTACTTAATTGTAAGATCATTTTTTTTTTAATTACATTCTGTCTTTAGCTGATAGAAACGAGGTCTCTTTGATTACAAATATCAATGGGAGTTTCAAAGTTTTCTATCAAATTGTAATGTTCAGTGTTGAATAGCTGTTCAGACATGGTTTGGATATTGGATTATAATGACGTTTTCATTGTTAGGTTTTGATTTTTGTTTGGTTGAATTCTTCAATTTAAGTGCACATGCCAAATTGTAATTGGACAGTTTAATTGGTGTTAGCAAGTATTTTCTTTTGCTTGGGGTAGGGTGGGGATGGAACTGAATAGATAAATCATCTCCCCACCCCACCACCACGCCCAGTAAAAGAAAATTGTTTGCTGATCTGAGTTTTTGGACAGTTTCTACCATCAATATATTATTTATGAACCCACCAAAGTGATTGATGTGATTATGATGTGCTAACTGCCCCATTGGTATGGACATTTTCTAATATTTTTGTTATAATCCAAATTGAAAAGTGTAAACTGTGGTGCTTACAAGGTTATATTACTATTATCTGGTTTATATGATAGGTAATATCATGTAATATCTCAGCTGAATAGCTCAGAGTTTGTCTGGTACTTTCAAGCATTATATTACAGCATTATTTTGTTATTTTTATACTAATTGCAATCGTGTTAAATGTTTCATATATTATCCATGAGATTACCCTTTTCCTGTAAGGTGGCGAAATGGATATCAATTTTTGTAAAAAATATCCTGTTGTGCTATACAAAAGATGATTGTATTAAAATGATATTTCAGTAGTTTACAATTTTAGTTTATTTAACTTGTGTGTGTAAGTTTAACATCTTTTGAATATCAATATGTATTTTATACAGATAGGAGGGAAAGCTGGTCTTTTTCAAATATATTTACAAAAAAGTGGTTAAACTCATGATTTCAAAGTAACCCATTATATTTCATTTTGTATGTTTTGTTTTGTTTTGTGCTAATCCTAACTATATGCTGTACTTCATAATACATAGTATCATGAGAGGTTGTATTTCCGGACAGGCTGAGTACATGGACACCGCGCATTAGAACAGCACTTGACGCGCTGGGGAACTATCGTGCAAAGTTGCAAACAGAACCCGTGGACGCAGCAACTGTTTTTCTTCCCATAAATCTTGATTTTGAATGAAAATACTGAAATTGATCATTTGAAAATTACATTTTTTTAGCAACATATCCAGAAAATTTTGAAAATTAGGTGTCCGGATACTCAACTCCCCACCCTATGTTTATACTGCAGTGCATTTTGTATATTCACTGAAAGCAAAATTAAAGGCAGTCATGTCACTTTTACCATACAATGTCTGTTCTTTTATTTTTGATTAATAATGTGATATTAGTTTTAAAAGGATCATTCACTGGAATCTAGCATAATTATACTGAATATGTAGTGTATCACTGTAGATGGAAGTCACGGTTTTATCAACTAACACCAGTATTAAAGATTAGTGACATGATTGGGAACACTTGAAAATGCCTCAAGAACCAAATGAGTTGAAATATATACCAACTATACACTAGCAGGAGTGGATCTCCCACCTGGGAGGATTTGTCTGTAATTTGTTTACTTAAGGAGAATCAAGCATAAACGTAGGAGTATCGTAATTTTATCCGGGGACGATAAAAATAAGCCCCATAGAGAGCCACAGAGCAGGTTTCCATGCTACGAGTGATATTGACATTGTTTATTGTAGAATGAGTCAACGTTTGACTACAAGATTTTCACAGGAGAATCCTTGCATAGTTTACTTGATTCTAGAGTAGTTTCAGCCCAAGTTGAGGACTACCCCCAGTCATGTCATTTACCTTTAATATGTGGGACTGTAGTAAAAGAGTAATAACAGCCAGAATGATCGAAGTTGATGGATGGTATGTTGTCAGTGGTTGAACATGACATGTCATAATACAGTAAATGCACTCAACATAAGGTGCCTTTGTGTGTTAATGGTGATGCAGGGTGGTCAAGCTGAGTTATCACACAGTTTACAAACAAGTACATGTTGTTACTTGGATGCAATTAAAATTGGTAGTGTTTCCATGATTTTGATATTATTTGTGTTATGTTACAATGGTAAGGATGACCTTTTTTTTTCTTGTATGAATGTGAATATTTTCAGCAATAATCCAGTATTAAATGATCAACAATACATGGGTATACAGGAAGGCAATTAATGATATGAAATGTATCATATGTGATTGTTATCATTCCAGCTACGTACATGTAACTCTGGAACTCCCTAAAAACAAGTGGTATCTTCCACCCTCTACCTCTACTCTAGTTCACAATTGGACCATACTATTGACGGTTACAAGGGTATCACCTGTCTTCACAATTTTGCCTCGAATGCACCATAAATGATCAATTGAATAAAGATTACATTTTGTTGATGTCAACGAATTGCCTTCATAAAAGTCAAATTGTCTCATGTAACTTAATTAATACCAAGCAGAGCTAAGGATCAAAATAATTGAAATGTGTGCCTAATTGCATGCCTTTTCCATGGTCTTCCTATGATAATAATCTTGTCACTTTTATAGGAATCTTTTCTTGTTGTTGAAGGAGATGGTTGATTTCAAGCATGTCTAGATTTAGTACAGAAGGAGCCGTATGGAACATTCACTGGCGTGCATTTGCATACCTGCCAACCAGTACTATTTTTTCAGGGCAGTTCTGGTCTTATTACAGTTATTAGGCGGTGCTTTCAACAACAAAAACGTAGATTATAATAAGAATAGAACATGAATGACCAAAATAAATGAAACTACTAAACCTTGGGTACTATAGTGATTTTAATGCAATACCCAAATTGTAATGGAAATTCTGTGTTAACATTCACTGGTGAGTGATGGAACAAAAGGTTTGTTTTATTCATGCTTTTTCTCATAAGAAAACTTTTGGATCAACTGTTTCAAATATTTTTCTCATTCGCACTCTTATCTCATTTTTTTTTATTATGTAACCTTTCTGGTGGTTGTGCGCTGGTGACGGATATAAGCTAGGTTTCACGTTCGAATCCTGTTGGGTCAATCTTTTTCTGAGTCATTAAAAATAACAGATCAAGCATTTGATCTTATTTATCATTAATTTGATAATACAGAGATGAACAGCAAATTCATTCTGCATCTTAAATTCTCTCTGCAAACCTTTTATTCATTAACCTTTTTATTGTTTGCCATACTGCCTAATAACTGTAATACGACCAGAACTGCCCTGGAAAAATCATACTAGTTGGCAGGTATGCATTTGGCCCTATTTATGTAAGCCTTCATGTCGTTCGCTCATTTAGTACGCACTTTGATAACACACTTTGTAATTCTAGGTACCGGTACTTACTTTCTTACATACAATATATCAATGTGTTAGCCTTTTGGTCTGTGTAGATGGTGTCACAATAAAATATACTGCTCAAAAATTGTTCGTTTCTTTCTTTTCTATGATACAGCAGAGAAATTACATGTAGCAAGTCTTCTTGCTGAAAAGAATCTAGCACCAGTGAGATTAAATTGCTTGGTAGTTTGTAAACCTTTGAGAGACTTGGGATGGCGTAAGCTACATGAAGGTACAAGAATATTTTTTTACATAATAATAGATATAATATCAGTGTAATTTTTAGAACTTACATCTTTCCAATTTAGTTTTCAATGAATTGATTCCTTTTTATTTGTACATCAGATGATAGTATTGAAGGAGGAAGTTAATGAACTGATGACTGTGAATCATTTTTTTTTAACTTACCGAATTAATCTGATTTTGTAAGTAGGAAAACAATAAATTGGAGGGAATGTTAGATCATACAATTAACAACTACATGTTATGCAAAAAAGTTATTTATCTTTTATCAAATGCACATCATTAATGTCACGTTTATGCGTTGGTGCATGGAGGTAGAAGAGAGACCTCCATGGTTGGTGTTACCTAAGTCACAAAAGTTCACATTTTTCAGAAATTGATAAAAATTTTCTTCAAATTATTAGATTGTAATAAATGTTGCACCTTTAGTGTGGAAATAATATACTGTTTGTTGTTTTGGAAACATTTATAAAACATAGCCTTTCATGTACCTTCCACTTTTTGTGTACTGTAATATCTCACGTTTACAGTCTATGTCAACGATATACTACATGTATACAAATGTACATACAAATGTAATATATACACCTGTACATATTATGTTATGCACTATCATGTTTAACAATTTTGTGAAATAATGTATGATACACTTGTAATTAGTCTCATTTGCCTTGTAATTTGACAAAATTGTAATTATGTAATTACCATTAATATGTAAGATTTTCTCATCTTCATGAAATGAAATTATGTGGTGCATATTTCTTACAGATTTTGTAATTATATTCCAAAGGAGGCCACTCAGAAGGTAGTTTTTCATGGAAAAATTACCTCTTTGTTTTCCTGTGTATACAATGTAAACTTGTTTTTTGAAAATAAATGTATATGGTCTCACTAAATATACTCGTGTGATGCAATGTGTTTTATTTTGTGTTCTAAGCATAAAATTAGGCTAAACATTGATGGATACTATAATGGAAAATAGCAGGAGTATGAGTGGAAGAAGTACTTACTTTGGGATATACTACTTTAGAATCAAGAACACTGTTCAATGCTTCTGCTGTCTAGATTTCATAGTTAAATGTTCAATACCTTTTTTAGCAATCACCATCAGTACTAATGGGAATATGGATACTGGGTTGAGGATGAGGGAAGTGATTTGAAAGCTGGCCCCATGTTAAAGGCAAGTTTAGTTTTTGTAAAGGTCATACTTCAATAACAGATTCTGAATGTCAGACTGATTAGACTTATTTGGATGCTATACTGTAAAATATAGTCGAAAATCTCAGGGGTTCCCCCCACCCCCACCCCCCGAGATTTTTCATTGATTGAAAATAAAACGAAAGACATTCTGATTCTGTTATTGGTGTGATATGACCTTTGGACAGAAGACTTTCAAATAAAAAAAAAAATCGCCAAAACTAAACTTGTGCTTTAATACACAGCCACAAGTGATGTACCTTTATGACACTCTGGCTATGGTTCAATGAACCGATTGTAGAAAATGGGCCAGTAGACTGATTTTCAAAAAGGGTCCAATAGACTGATTAATGGTAAGGATCCCATAAATCAAGGGTTCATTATACCGATTATTCAAAAGGGTCCAAGACCGATTAACAAATTAAAGTGGTCCAAAGACAAGCGGTTTATCTGATCCTTTTCCAAAATCGGTCCATCGAACCCTTACCATTAAGCGGTCTATCGGACCTTTTTGAAAATTATTCAACTGGACCCTTTGATAATCGGTCTATAAAAGTGGACCCTAGGTCTATCGGACCCTTGGTATAAGGGACCCTAGGTCTGTCGGACCCTCAGTTTTTATGGTTTCCCCAGACACTGAAGTGGCCCCACTGCAGTAGCTGCCCTGGACTAAATGAGGGAAGTGTGTGATTTTGGACCAGGGGACCACTTGAGGAAAAGCACTTTCCTCATTCCCCCGAAAGTTCAAAGGTCAACTATATGAAGAATATATAGTTTGTTTTATTAATTTGTGCTATGGAATAAGGAGTAACTCGTCATCTTTAATTTGACACCTTGCTTGCATCAACATTGTCACCGGCTGCAGAGTTAGGCTCCTGTAAAGGAGAAGGGTACAAGACCCACTTTTTCCAACTATCAGTTTGCTCGCTTCTCTTTTCATAGCAAATCTCATTTCAATCAAATGCTATCCCCTGTCCTAACTTTTGGCAAGTGAGCACATCCCTTTCTACATTCTTCTAAATGATAGAATTGAAGGATGAATGACAATGATTACATTTTCATCTAACAGGGTAATTTTCCAGCTGCAGTGCCAGGCAAGCATCCAACATTCTTTTGAATGAATGGTATTGACTGGTAGATTTTCATAAAACTAGATGAATTTTGTACCTATCACCTTCAGGATCACATTCAGTGATCCGTGGTAGTGATGATGGATGCAACTTGTCAAATGAAAGCCAGAGAATTACACTCTTTTCCCAACAAACTTTGATTACCTTTTTTTAGGAACACACTGTAATACTGTTATCACTGACAACCATACACACATTTCTGAATACAACAACAGACAGACACACACACACACACACGCACATACATGTAGTGTGTCCTGTGGGGACCTACATATTTTTTACCGCACAAGTGGGGACGTGTGTGTGCGATGTTATACACTCGAAATTGTGAACTTAATCCACTAACCAAAATAAACACAAAATGTGAGCATAACCCACTAACTGGAGACACTACCGTACCCTTACACACAAAACTGGAGTTTAACAGACCCAAAGGGGACTTTTTCCAAAATATGTTTTTACTACATGAAATTGCTCAAAATGTGATGAGGAATTGATTGGCATGGTCAGAGAACCGGGGATGTCCCCGGTTCTCAAATGTCCCCGGTTTTGCAGTTAAAAACACATAATTGTCCCCGAAAGTCGGTGTTTACATGTTCACACACACACACACACATAATATATACACTGTATATACAAAATTATTAAAGGTACTTGGGGAAAATATAAAACATAAACTTTGCATATTTTCTTTATCAAAAGATTTATTTTTTAGTAAACAGAATAGAGCGATATCATTTCTTTTTAAATACTTGACTATGAATTCCCATATTAGCAGAACACCTTCATCTGAATATACATGATAAGACTTGTAGTTAAGACCGATAGCTTTACAATTGCACCCTTAGTAAATGATATCTACTGGTATTATATACACATAACTATGATATGAAGCAGGTATACAGATATATTTACACAAGAATAATTAAAAAACATATATATACATATATCAGATTTAGAATTTGAATTTTGTGCAGAAAGATTTTTCCAGTTTAACTGCTAACATAATCAAATGGATATAAAAACTGCAGTTTAATGTCTTTCAAACTAGATTCTAGCACTTAATTTCCACTGAATAATCATTGATTTTTATATCTAACAAAAATTGAGAATTACACCTTCCAAGTCCCACGTATGTTAACTCTTCGTTTGTTTTTATCGCTAATCTGCACGCTCCTAGACATGCTTCGTTCATAAATTTGCACATTAGTCTATCATACATGTCTACTAATGCCCGTAATGGAAGAGTGGGTATCATTGTTCTACAGACTGCTAGCAATCCCACTATATCAGAGTTTCATACCATTATACATAATTTCCAATATTTTTTATTTTGTACAAAATATAACTCATAGCAAATTAATGTGGCGTAGCACATACAGAGTTAAATCATATTTTTTCTTCAATCCACTAAAATCATTGTAATTCAGTGCAGATATGAAAGATATGTATGGGTGTGGCCACAGATGACCACCTGACATCACGTAGCATTCCTACACTGTCATGTGACATCAGGTTAGTTCATTCCAAGGGAGGGAAGCATAAATGTAGGAGGGGACCGAATAACCACCCCCCCCCCCAAAAAAAAAAAATAAATAAATAAAATAAAAATAAATAAATAAATAAATAAATAAATAAATAAATAAAAAATGCTTTAACAATACACAGCTTTTACAAACTCTGATTTTACAAAATGTTTATAACACTAGTTGATAGTTCTGAAATATATATTTTATGTTCTCCAAAGTTATATTTTCTAATTAATCAATATGAAATAAATCCAAATACTTTGTGTTGACAATGTCTCAGAATCTGTGGGAGAAAACACAACTTGAACTTAAACATAACTTTAACAAAAGATTTGAAGAAAAATGTAAACAAGTATAACATACCAGAGACCAAAAAAAAAAAAAAAAAAATCAGCTTACTGTTATTTACTATTACATAGTATTAGACAAAAATAAACTTATATTGACTGTAGAAACTTTCATTGAAAGTGAAATTAATATCATTCACATGTTGTTCTTGTGTTGTGCATATACAAGTATTTGTAAAATTGCAAAAATGTAACAACAGAAAAATATACAGCATACATGGTAAAGAATGTTGCCTCTATAAAGACAGTGAACTGCAAATTTTATTGCAGGGTCTGTATTAGTGTTGCACGACTTCAGCATTTTAGAGAGTTGACTAGTCACCCACCAATAGTCGCGACTCCGACTATTAGTTGACTATCGGTGTTCAACGTCTTAGTGTGTTCAAGATTGGTGGTGTGGGGTGCATGGGTGTCGCAGTCGGAGTCGCACGTATACGGCAACACCTGTATGATAGCATTGCACGATTATAGGCTGATCCAAGTACATTTTGGCAGTTCTGTTTGATTTGCGATCGAAGAGAGATAGGGGATTCATTTCTGCCACAAAATGGTAGATAAATGATTGGTAGTTCTGTTCAATTTTTACATCTTTTGACTCAGTTTTTAATACAAATTAACATGTGATAAAAAGTAGACTATTGCGTTCCGATAGTCAGAGTTGCGACACCGTGTAGGCAGTCGCGACTACGACTTTTCGCGACTTAGTCGTGCAACACTAGTCTGTATGATCCCAATGATCCCTTACACACACACAATACCAACATTTATAGTGCTTCTTGTACATTACACAATTTTGACTTGGCGTTCAGGAAAAGAGAGAAACACTTGAAATGTTTAAATCATCATTGAAATGATGTCTCATACATACTTGAAGAGATATTACTCAACAATGAATAATGCACAATTGGTGTTTGTTAAAGTGATAGGCTAACATTGTGGAGCTTCAATTTAAAAAATTGTCAAACTTTGATATCTGAGCTATATAGTAGAGTTCTAATGGACAAATAAACACCCTAGCATACAAAAGTTTGGAAAGTTACACTGCCAATGGCAAGTTATGCATGAATTAACAATTAAAACTCGGGGCGAGTTTTAATAGCCTAGGTGTACACACAGTAAGTCTATGGGAGGAAATGGGCAAGTGAATCCGATCAACTTACGATTTTCACTTTTTTAAAGCACTAAATAATCATTTTGAAATACATTTTTTTTCAGGGCTTCATTTTTAGAATTCATAAAAGATACTGATAGCATGGGGAATCATGTGGCTCAGATTTTTTTTTAACTGTGGTGAATGTTAGCCAATACCTTTAAATGAAAGACTATAATATCTGCAGATGCAAGGATACACCGCATGTTGAACAGGCTTGTTTTCAAGCAGGACAGACAGAACTTTACAAAGACAGAACAAAAAGAGTTGTTAATTGAGTCCTTTCAAAGATAGAAAAGAGAAATAACCAAACACCAGATAGCATATGATATCATTAAAATACAGCTTT